>CATIWQ010326018.1:0-55761 GCA_949673415.1 Euphorbia schlechtendalii | reverse complement strand
AAGAACATCCCACAAAATCCAAATCTCAAAAATCCAAATCCCAAAAATCCAAATCCCAAGAATCAAAAGGAGAAAATGTTGCAAGATATGATGCGGTTGAGGAACGAATCCGACCAAATTATTCTTCCAGATCCCAATCGTATATTAATCCATCATGAAAATCCTTTAGGGGGAATTATGATAAATCAAGTTGCAATAAATGAGATGCTTACTGGAGATAAGCTCAATGTACCTGTTATTGAGATCTATTTGCTGTAAGTATATGTTCTAGTTTAATGTGTTTGAATTTGGTTAATATATATTTCTTTGCCATTTTGCTTGCCTTTAATTTACTTAAAGTTTATCGTATACTTTTTCAGTGGATTGATGACCATGGATCGATACAAGCATAAATTTGGAGTTGTAAATCCCACTTTGGTATCTCAATCGATGTGGGAGGGCAGTGACAAAGAAGAATCCTTGAAACACCTTGGAACAACGTTATCTAAGTGCTGCAATTTATCGAAGCGGTTCATTCTCTTGCCATACCATGAAAGGTAAAAAATTCCTTTTCAATATCAATATTCACACTAAGTTATACCACAAAATTGTAATGATTTTTCATACAACAATTGTACAGGGATCATTGGATTCTTATGATCATTTGTATACCTAGGTGAGAAGTTTACATATATGATCCCCTTTCGCGCACCAGTCTTGTCATTAGGCCTTTTTTGGATCAGTTACGTACTTTACATTTTCCTCAAATTATTATTGCACATTTTTTTGTTCTAAATTCTTACAAATAATGATTTATTAACTTGTTAATGTAGAGCATTGATCGCGTGCTTAATAAGTCCAGAAGGTAAGACGAAAATGAGTGTAAGATCAACGTCGTTCAATTATATACATGGATCGGTAAGATTGTTTTATCCCTTTTCATCACATCTTTAAACATGACATATGTTACTTTGTTTAAAAAATTAATATGATTTTGTAGTGTGCAAAGCAACCGGGCTTTTTTGAGTGCAGTTACTATGTGATGCGATTCATCTACGATATACTTCAAAATCACGGTGATGCCGAATATTTGACGAAGGTAATAATATAACTTAAATATATTTATTTGAAATTTAAATTTATTGTCGTATTCTAAGTGACATTAATTTGATGTTAGTACATTTAAGAAATTACATTATGTGATCTTTACTTATCATATTTTGTTATTTGCAGTTTTATGCAAGGAGCGGATGTTTCATGCAGTCTGAGATTAATGAGGTGTTAGACATTTTCGCTTCTTATATATTGACTTATCTATTGAATAGTTAGTTTGTTTTAATTTTGAAGAGTTAGGCTAAGGACTAAATGTATCAAAGTATATGTAATTGTGTGATCGATTAGAATTTGTTGTTTCATTTTTATTTTGGCAAATGTAATGGAGTTTTGAGAAATATATTTGTACATTTTACGTTTTTTTACAGTTCAGAAGCAGAAATGGAAACAACTGAAAATTATTAAAAAAAATGGAACTCAATTGCGGACGGTTCATTTATGTGAACCGTCCGCAAAAATCAAAAATAAAGTTCGAAATATGATTATTGCGGACGGTTCTCTTAAAAGAACTGTCCGCAATACTCACATTGGGAACGGTTCTCTTAAACGAACCGTCCGGAATAGTCATATTGCAGATGGTTCTCTCATAAGAACCGTCCGCATTATGACTATTGCGGACGGTTCTTTTAAGAGAACCGTCCACAATACTTGTATTCCGGACGGTTCAAAACCATCCATATTGCTGCTGACCAATCGCGTCGAGGCTTATGCGGACGGTTCATAACCGTCCGGAATAGCCCAACAGAACCGTCCCTAAAAGCCATTTCTGCACTAGTGAAATATTGTTTATAAAATTAACTTTGATCTGAATTGAATTTTTGAACTTGAACTAAACTTAAAATAAATTTATCAATCTTGAAATATTTTAAAAGAATATCGTATAGTTCATTTTTCTTTACAAAACTCACTTTCTACAATGTTTTCAATATTAATAAAATTTCTCAAATTTAAATTATTAGAAGAACTGATATGGATTTCATAAAAGACTCTCAAAATGCTCGTTATTAGTTAAAAATCCATTAAAAAAGTAAATATTTAATCATTTAAAAATCCATTAAAATCCATTAAACAAATACCACATCCATAAAATAATATATTTAAAAATTTAATTTATATTTACTTACCAAGAAAATTAAAAAATGCATATTTGTCTTATAAGGTTAAATTCATATTCAATATTTAATTTATATTTACTTACCAAGAAAATTAAAAAAATGCATATTTGTCTTATAAGCTTAAATTCATATTCAATGCGGTGGGACCCTTGCCTATTAGTAATATGATAACATATTATTGGTAACTTGCATTATAAATTATATGTATTATAATAAGAGGTCACCTACACATTTATTTACAATAGCGAGAAAATTAAAGTTTATGTATGAGATTGGGAGATGTATCATGGATGAAATTAACCCCTCCAAAAAGTGATTGATTTAGTTGGATTTAGTGAGAAAAATTGTGCACTTTTACTCTTGTTCAATGTTCAATGAGTATAATTACAAATTAAGGACGACAATAGACCATTGACTACAATGGTATGATATTATGCATGCATTTGTGACAAGCATTTATTTTATAATGATTTTTCAAGTAAACTTCTTACATGTTACTTAATATATAAACTTTTAACTAAAGGAGTCACTACTAACCTTGAGGCAAATAGGACATAAATGGTGATCAGTACATTGACTTTTTCAGAAATTAGGGTATAAAACAATTTTTGGAGGGTAACCACAAGCAATAATGGAAGAAAATTATATAATAACTATCAAACTAAAATAAGAAAGTACTTTCAATTTAAAATAATTAACCAGCCAACACACAAATATAAACTCCGATATATTTAACAGCTTGAATTTGCATTGTTTCAGGTAAAAAAACTATTTCTCGTTGGACTATGATTTATTTTTGACATTGTGAAATTCTTGCATTTTTTGTTTTTCTGTAGAATTTTAGAAGTTTGCAAATAAATACAAATTTAACTTATTCATTAAAGTATATAACATATATTTTACATTCATAATTGGTAGTTGGATTGTGTTATGACATTAGTTTCGATTTCTGACAGAGACTTAGTTGGAACCGCAGCTTGGTCAATTATTATTCCTGAAAAAAAAAGGTTAATACATTTTTTGCCTCTCACCTCTTTCCAATTAATGCTCTGAATTTTAACTTCTTCATTTAAAACGTCTCTATATTCGACGAAAGTTTTACATTAACTTGTTCCTAATCTTCACGTGTCATTTTTTAGATGGACAGAGAAAAATCAAGAAAATAATATTTTTGAAAAGCAATTCAATAAGAAATTAACACATTACTTTGAGGTGCTAAGAAGTGGACTTTCACAAGTTCATGGATCTATAGAAGCAAGTAAGAGTTCAGAGCTAACATTGACAATATATTATGTAAGCCTAAAAATGATGACAAAAATAAAAAGAAATTATACTTACAGTATTAAAAGGTCGAAATATTTGTGAATTCTCCCAAGATGTACCAAACCACTGAAAAACTTCCTACTTCACTTCTCCCAAGTGCCTAAAGATACTTGGCACAAATAATAAAATAACGAACACTCATTACCTTTACTTCACTACTCTTGTGTTGCACCAGTCTCAATGGAAATGGATGTAGTTATGGAGCTAAATAGAAAGCAAAACGCAAAAATCCAAAATACAAAAGCAAAGAGTAAAAAGTATAAAAGCACAAATACAACTAGGAAAATAATTTAAATTTGTTTTGTGAATCTGTAGCCACATATATTACCAATCGTTGTGGGGTAACTTATACCAATAATTGTAAGGACACTTATCTTCTTAATCATTTTGTAATAGAAAATGCATTAGTACTTGACATACAGTTACCTAAAAGACTTTTCTTTATTAATTTAGAGTATTTGTTTTTTCTATTAACCAGTGCAAATCCCAGTACGGTACAAGTGATGTGACGGGTCCATGACTCATAGTTGTAAAGGATGTAAAATTTAAAATTTTAATTTTTTCACCAAACAACATCGTTTATTATATCAAATCAGAAAAAATAATAGTTCTAATTAAGGGTAAACAAATTTCCCCTACCAGTTCAAGAATTAATTGATCTAGTTACAACTCAACAGCAAGATTTGCCGATCCCAAAAAACGTAAACAGTCTAAAATACTAAAAGTAAAAATTTTTAAGTTTTAATATAGAAAAATAAAATAAAATTCATTCTTAAGGGACAAAAATACAAAAGCAATGTTAAAGCCATATTTGGTAAAACTGTTATTATTATTTGATCGCTACTAACATATTGAGGGCACATGACAGAGAAAGAAATTTTAAAAGGTATTTTTGTATAAGAAATTAGTGCTAAACTGATTTATAAGGTCGATTTGTTTGGGTGATTTATAAAAAACAACCCAAATGGTAATTAAAAAACGCGCTCAATCAACTAGACACTATATGAGATCGAGTTAGACTATGATCTCTTCAAATTCTGAAAGCTGAACTGAACTGAACTTAATTTAAGTGTACTGAACTGAACTTAATTGAACTTATTTTAGTGTAAATTTATAACTACACATATAGTTGAACTTAACTGAACTGAACTTAAATGAACTTAACTTTGCATAACTGAATTTAACTGAACTTAAGTGAACTGAACGTAACTGAATTGTAGTTAAAGAGAACATGACCTTATTTTTGAAAAGAATTTATTTGCACTAAAATTATTGTCACAAAAAAGCTGTTATTGTCACAATAAAAATTTTACCTTCACAAAAGTTTTTTACTATAAAAGTTTTGCGACAATTCTATATTGACACTAGCTTGTTTGATACCCATTTACACTTTATAATCTCCATCATTCATCTTTGGGTAGTTAGATCTCCATCATAGGATGAAAACAAGATGGATGGTGGAGATTGTATAGTGTAAACGGATGTTAAACAACTAGTATCAATATAGAATTACTGAAAGTTTTATATTAAAAGTTTTACTATCATAAAAAATTAATTACTTTTGGGTCAATAAATGAAATTTGAAACGAAAAATATGTCTATTATAACAATTTTGTCACTAAAATATACAATATGTGAATAAAAGTTGGATTGTCAATTTTTTTTGACAACATAGCTTGTTACAAAAAATTTATTGTTTAATGTGACAATAATTTTAAGTTTGAAACAAAAAAATATGTCATTTGAGTAACAATTGTCCTAAAAATATTCGATATATGACAATAAATTAAAAATATTCAATATGTGACAATAAATTATGTATTGTCACAAAAACTATATGTTTGAAACTAAAATTTACTTTACCGGCAAGTATTAATTAAAACATAAAATATTCAATATGTTATAATAAAGTACTTTAGTTTTGGAGATAAAAAGTTAAGTGGTCAGTTTGAGTTTATTTTGTGAAGAAACGACTCATCTTGACATATGCTTAGTTAGGTTATGGCTTAGTATTGCGAGAGTTGTTGTGTTGAGTAACCCAGCTTTAAAGTTTATGCAATATATCTCAGTGAAAGTTGAGTACATTATTTGATGCTGAGTAATACTTCACGTTGTTACCTTTAATTATCCTATAAACACAAAATATTCTTAGTTGGTGCGTTCCAGAACTCAAAAAGGATATGGCGGCCATGAAAGCAAAAGAATAACCACGTGGTCCTCACATAAAAAAGGTGTCAATACACAATGTTGGGATGTATTCACAAAAGTCCAAGTAAAATGGAATCATCTGACAATATGTTATCTTAAAATATCATCGTGTCACTGTTATGTCAACCAAAGGATTCAATCACAATCCAACATGTTTCATCTCACACGCCCTCTCTCTATGAAGATTTATTAGATACTAAGAGTCATTGATGAAAAATTAATCAACGGATTGATACCGTGCCTCAATGTATAAAATTTTCTCTATAAATGGCTTCAAAACTATCTCAAACAAGAAGAAATTTGAAGGAGTGAAGAGAAGAGAATTTCACCAAAAGTCTAGACGAAAAGTTGCAATGATTACTTCCTAAAAGCTTTCATGTATAAATAGAGGTACAAGCAGTCGATTACAACTTGGTGAATCATCTAAATTTCTAAAGAGCTGAAACTTTGTCAAAGTAATCACAACCTTCAAAATTCCATTCAAGCAAACACAAAATTCCAATCAGTTTGTAATAGAGAGAATTTTGGTAGACTTAGAATTAAGCTAAGTCAACTATTGTAAAGGGACAAACGCTTTATACAATGTGTCTCCTCTTTGTGCTAACAATCTTATTCTAAACTAAGTGAGAAAAGTTTGAGAAGGTACTCAAATTGTGTTGAGAGGTAGTTCAGCTTGGAAGTTACTCGCTTGTAATTCTACCCGTTGTCAAAGGCTTCTCCGCCTAATTAAAGGAAAGAACAGTAGTGGATTTCAGCTTGGAAAAGGAATCCGAGGACTAGAGGTAGGCTAGGGGTTGAACCATGATAAATTCAAGATGTAACCATTCATTTTTCTATCTTTTATCTTTATCAGCTTTACTCATTCATAAGAACATCTCTCTTTGTTTATTTTGCTTGAAAAATCATCTTGAGCTGAGTAAGAATTTACTCAACCTAGTTTGTTTCCATACCAAGGTCAGCTCAAGTTGAGCAATTTGTGTGGATTTATCAATGTTTGCACATAACATCTTTCATATAGCATAGATAAAACTAAACTTGGATTCGATTTTTAAATCTATAAAGGACAAGCTAAATCGGTATTCAGCCCCCTTTGACCAATTATATAAGTCGTAAGGGCCAACAAATGGTATTAGAGTAGTTGCTCAACTTAAGACTTCAAAATCTTGAGCATAAAGATCCAAATGGCTTATAACAGTCCTTCTTACATTCCCGGTCACGAGCAGACAACACTCTTCGAAGAAGGAATGACTAAAACCAGACCTTCACTATTTGATTTTCAACACTATTCAATTTAGAAAAATCGCATGAAAAAATTCATTCAGTCTCAAAGCATGCAAGCATGGTTAGCCATCGAGCTTGGCCCTCGAAATCCTACTACTATGAGGAATGGGTATCGAGTTTCTATTGATCTTGAAGATTATGTTGACCCTGAACTTAAGCTTTTCCAAGAGAATGTGACAACAATCAATTACTTACACTATGCGTTAGACTTGTCTGAGTTTAACAAGGTTTCAGGATGCGAGACTACGTGTGAGATATGGAGGAAGCTTGATGTCACCTACGAGGGGACTAATAAAGTGAATTAGACCAAGATCAATTTGATGATCAAGGAATACGAGTTATTCTAGATGGGTGCTAGTGAAGTTATTCAATCCTTGAATACTCAGTTCATTAACATCATCAATGAGATGAAAAGATTGGGTAAGAACTTCACTGAGGAAGAGATGGTGAAGAAAATCCTGAGAAGTCTCACTAAGGAGTAGGATGCCATGAAGAGCGTGATCAAGGAGATGCATTATCTTAAGACCTATAACTATGATGAGCTTATAGGAACCTTGCTAAATTAGGAAATATCCTTAATGAAATATGATGATGATATGAAGAAAAACAAGGGAAGGAGAAGGAGAGCAGAGCAATTATGCTCAAAGATGATTCATCTGATGAAAGCACTAAGGAAGACTCGGATGAACAAATGGTGGTGTTAACTAGAAAGTTCAAGAGCCTTATGAAGAAAATGGGAAATTCAACAAGAAGAAATTTCCTAATAAGAAGAAATCTACTCAGCATAGAAGAGAAGTTTAGGAAGGACCAAACAAAGAATGGAGCAAAGACATCAAGTGGTTTGGCCGTGGAGAGAAAGGTCATATCCTATCATCATGTCCTAAATCCAATATAAATATATTCAAGAAGAATTTGAGGCTTTCGCAACCATGTAGAGCGACTTTGAGGAATGTTCATCATCTGATGGCGATTGATGGAGAAAGAGGTGAAAGCTCAGCATCGGGCTTAAATGTCAACAATTTCACTATAGACCAAAATGCTGAGAGGAATAAGGGGAAAACACACAATATGAGGTATATCATTATCTCCCTATATCCATGAAAGAATTCACCTAGGTACATTTTGATGTTATGAAGCTTACTAATAAGTCAGGGAAAAACATCCATGAGCTAGTGACAAGATGCGAGGACTTGGAAGAAATTGCTGAATCCCTATCCCTTGATATCCACTTTCTTCAAGAAAAAGCTTAGTATCATGAGGGGAACAACAACAAGCTCACTAAGAAATTAGATGAGTTAATTGTTGATCTAACAACTTTGAAAGAAGTATAAGTATCTCCTCTAGCCAATAGCTCAGCTCCGAGTAACCAAACTCGCAACTCTAATAAGTAAAACAAAGCTTTTCCAAAGAGGAAAGCGAGCCAGCACAACCAAAAAATGGTGTGTGATTTTTGTGGGAAAGCTAGATATGCTATTGTCTTGTGCAGTATAAAAATGATTATTGTGATGAATTTAATTTGAGAAACATAATCACTTCTAATAAGGGATAGTGGTGTTCAAGGAATATGACTGGAGATGAGAAGTAGTTCATCTCATTGGATCGCAAAAGAAATAAGATTGTCAGCTTTAGAGATAAACAACAATGCAAGATTGTTGGAAGCGATACAGTGGGTGTTAGTCCTACAATCGAAGAGGTTTCTCCTTGTTAATGGACTGAAGTTCAACTTGCTTAGCATAGCCCAACTTTGTGAAAAAGGCAGAATGGTTATGTTTGACTCGGTAAGATGCTCAGTAATTGACTGTAAGACTGATTCTACTATTCTCTTTGCTCCTAGAGTTAATAGTGTTTTTATAATTGACTTATCACCTAGCTCTACTAATGTATGTCGTGTATCTAAGGAGGAGAGTTCATGGCTTTGGCATAGAAGTTTGGGTTATATAAATATGAACATTCTATCCAAACTAAATAAAAAGCAATTAGTTGTGGGTTTACCCATTATCATCTTCCAAAAAGATAAACTTTTCTTAGCTTCTGAACTTGGTAAGCAAGCTAGAAAATCATTTAGATCAATTAATAGCGTAGTAACCAAGAGACCATCGGAGCTCCTACACTTGGATTTTTTTGGTCTTGTTCAACATATGAGTATGGGTGGAAATAGGTTTTCCTTGGTTTTAGTGGATGACTTCACAAGATTCATTTGGTTAATCTTGCTCAATAGCAAAAATGAAACATTTGAGTCTTTTGTCAAATTGAGTAATCGAATAATGAACAAACTAGAAATTAAAATCAGTAGAATCTGATGTAAATCTTAGAAGTGAATTCAAGAAATTCCATTTTGAAGAATTCTATTTAGCACATGGTATTGATCACAACTTTTCTGCTCCTTATACTCCTCAACAAAATGGGGTTGTAGAAAGGAAGAACAGAACCATAGTTTAGATGGTTTGATCCATGTTGAGTGACATAACATTCTATCAAATTACTTTTGGGGAGAAGTTGTTAACACAACCTGTTATATCCTTAATTCAGTTTTAATTTGCCCAATTTTAGAGAATACTCCAAATGAGTTTTGGCGAGGGTGCAAGCCTAAGATTGATCATCTCGATTATTTGGCTATAGGTATTTTACATTAAACACCAAGGAGCAGCAGGAAAGTTTGATCCTAAGGCGGTTAAATGTATCTTTTTGTGTTACTCAACCAAGAATAAGGCATATAAAATATATGTTAAGAGAACTAGTCTTTTGGAGGAGTCTATTGATGTAAATTTTGATGAAATAACAATATAGGTAGACGTGCCTCTGATGTTGATGAAGGAGTAGAAAAGAAGAAAATCAAAGCTACTTACCATTCTCTATGTTACCCAACTCATCACATGAGCAGATTATTAAGGAAGTTAAAGCTAATGAAGATCTTTCAATCAAATTCAATAAAGAAGATCAAGCACGGTAGCAACAACCTAGTATGGAGATTCTAGTTGCAAATTAGAATCTTCCAAGAGAGATTAGAAGTCATTACAAACACCCAATTTAAAGCATTGTTGATGATGTTTATAATCTTGTAATGACGTGAGGTCATCTCAGCAGAATGATGAGCTATTTGATTTACATATCATTGACTAAACCTAAGAAGTTTGAGGTTGCAGAAGTTGATGATTATTGGATGATTACGATGCAAGAAAAACTAGACCAATTCAAGTGCAATGATGTATGAGATCTAGTACTAAAGCCTAGGAGAAAATAAATCATTGGAACTAAATGGGCATTCAAGAACAAGCTTGATGAAGATGACAATGTTGTGATAAACAAGGTAAGACTTGTTGCGCAAGGTTACAACTAGCAAGAAGGGATTGATTGCGATGAGACTTATGCATTTGTAGCAAGGCTTGAAGCTATCAGGATTCTATGTGTTTTTGCTTGCCATATGAATTTTTAATTATTTCAAATGAATGTAAAAATGACATTCTTAAATGGTTTCATTCAAGAGGAAGTTTATTCGTGTCAACCAATTGGATTTTAAGATTCCAAATATCTGAGCATGTGTATAAGCATAAGAAAGCTTTGTATGTTTTGAAGCAAGCACCCCGTGCTTGGTAGGAGAGGCTGACAAACTTTCTACTCAGTAAAGGCTATGAAAGAGGAAAAGTAGATATGACTCTGTTCATCAAGCAAAGAAAAGAAGATCTGTTTCCAGTCTAAATATATGTTGATGATATCATATTGGAGAACTGATGAAAGACTTTGTGTGAGCACGAGATTTTGTACTAGCTTGCGCGTTCGATGATGATGGCTTTTCTGAATTTTTAACCTCGAATCACACGATTTTCGATTATCCGAAAATCTCCCATTGGGAATGTTCCTCGTCACCAATTTACTTTAAGGACTTAAATTACTTTTTTCAAGACCTTGAAAATTAGATTTTGGTAAAAATTAATTAATTAAAATTATATTTAAAAAAATAATAAAAAAATACAAAAATTGGGAATCGGGGAACCGACCTCTCCAGAAGTCTGGTGAGGCAGCCTCGCTAGTCTCTGGAGAGGCACGCTAGAAGTTTTGGCGAGGTTCGCCGGATTCCGACAAGCCTTGCCAGAGGGATTTTTCTCCTATAAATATTTGTGGAATTTTCAGGATTCAGGATCGAAATTTTTTTAGAAAAAGTCTGATTTTCATGAGAAGGAACCACGAGAAAAATTACAAAAATAGTTTCTTATATTCGGATCCAAAACACGTTTGGATTCTAAAACCTTTTGATTTTCAAATCAATTTTCTTCTATTTCTTCTTCTTCTAAAATCCTCAGATATTCTCGGGTCTAAAAAAATTTAGAACCTGTGTCTGATTATCTTTTAGATATATAACCATTTATTTTACATCCAAACTACAACCTTTAAAATGAACGGGGAACGCTCTCGGGGATCATATGAATACACCGAAGTGGATTCAAGTCGAAAGGGTAAGCTTCTAAGTTCCTAGAGCTGCTATTTCTTGTTCATTGTATTTTTCGCTACTTTATTTTACATGTCGACCTAAGAATATTTTTTATTCTCTTTTATTGTAAATATTGCTGTAATAATTCTCCTTCATCTTTTATTTCTTTTAATTCATGAAAATACATGTTAGAATACCGCCACGAAGGGAATGCAAATTATTCCCGGATAACAAGTCTCACACTTTGCCAAGTGGTCATTTTCACTAACAAAAAATGACCAACCCATGTGTAAATAAAAATGAACCTTTTTTTATTCAAAATAAGAACTTTAAATCATCGATATTTTAATTAGGCCACATGGGCCTTATAAAAATCAAATCGAGCATACATGTAAATATTCATGTTGTACAATATACCATGTGCTAACCATTGTGGATGCAGGTTAGATGTATGCCTAGGTTTTATTTTCCTTCTGTATCGCAATTTCAATTATTTTTTTGGGAATTGTAATTAATAGACTAGGCAGGCGGTTGCATCTCCCGAGGTTATGTAATTTTAATCTTTACTTTCTCGCATTTATTTATCGATTTATGTATGTTTTTATTGCTTTCCACATGCGCGTTAAATCATGCATTATAAATTTGAAAATGACATAAGTGCGAATATGAATAATTAAGAAATACAATTTTCCATAGATGTAATATAATGTGATCCAATAAGAAATAAGCAACTTATCTCGAACACGAATCTCCGTGTCTTAGTGGGCCATCCCCCGAACATTAAGACTCACAGGACATTAATTCTTGGAAGAGCTAATGCAGGTGGTGACTCTACACTAAGAGACGGTGGATTCGGGTTTGACTGATCTAAAATGGTTCCCGCTTTCTCAACCAATTATATTTTCACTTAAACACCTCGGTGGACCGTGCCTCTCATTTTCCGTGCACTCTCAGCCCATCGCTCTCCGTGTCATCCACTCACACTTTGTATAGAGTTCAACAAGTAAATGAAAAGAGAGTTTGAAATATCAATGATGGGAGAGCTTAACTTTTTCATTGGACTGCAAATCAAGCAAAGTGAAGATGGAATCTTCATTAATCAAGAAATGTATGCCAAAGAAGTCTTGAAGAGGTTTGATATGGAACAATTAAAGCTAATGTCAACTCCCATGGCCACAAATACTATCTTGAGTAAGGATGAGGCAGGTAATCACATAGATAGTAAGTTTTACATAGGCATCATTTGTTCCCTTCTTTACTTAAAAACTAGTAGGTATGATATTCAAATACTTTATATGTTATTGTGCGCGTTATCAAGTTGACCCCAAAGAATCTTACTTAGTTACTTTTCAGAGAATTCTCCGATACTTGCAAAGATTTATTGATGCAGGGCTATGGTATCCAATTAGCCCATATTTCACTTCAAGAGGATAAATAGATGGTTACTATGGAAGGGTTAAGATCGATAGGAAAAGCAACACAGGAGGATGTCATTTGCTTGGAGAATGCCTTGTATCATGGTACAATAAGAAGTAAACTTCCATCACGCTATGTACTGTAGAAGCTGAGTATATGGCAATATGAAGTTGCGTAGCACAATTGCTACGGATTAAGCAACAACTCGAAGATTATGGTATAAAGTCATAATGCTTCGAAGTTATGTGTGATAATAAGAGCACAATTAACTTATCCAAAAATCCAGTTCAACATGGCAGGATGATGCTTGTCATAATTAGACATCACTTCATAAGGGATCATGTGCTAAGAGGAGATGTCAAATTGGAATATGTTTGTTTGGAGGAGCACCGCATAGACATTTTCACAAAGCCTTTAGTAAAGGAGTAGTTCAACACTCTCACGGAGCTAATTAGCATGGCGAATCCAATTTAATGAACTTTCCAAAAAAATGGCTAAGTGTTTCACCTACTTTAAGAATTGCAAGCATTTTCTCTCTTTCAAATCCCTAATTTTCTTCCACTCAAATCTTCATGTGCAAATGGCATCTACAAACCAAGAAGCATCTCTAGATGAGTATCAATTCATCCTTAAGGAAAAATCATAGAGGAATATGTACGTCAACATAGTTGGCGAAATTAAGAAGGTGATTTTGCCTCAAGGAACTATATTTACCCTAACCAAATGGGTATTATAGAGAAGGAGTATGTCTTTGTGTATCGAAGAATGATGTTTTAAAGAGGGTGATTAAGGAGCAAAACCTAATGAATTTCTTATGCCTTGACAGATCTGGTATAAAAAATGTTATTAAGAGCTTCTTCACCAACCTCTACATTATTGAAGAATTTTCTGATATTCTAGCAACAGAATTTGATGAAAAGTCCTATTTAATCTCCACAAAGCTGATTGGAAGCATTCTCATATTGTATGTGAAGGGAACTAAGCTGCTAAAAAATGGAGATGAGGAACATGTGTATATCCTAAAAGAGTGGGAATTTCCAAGAGATTATGGGTTTGGTGAAATTAGAGCCTTTGGATTGACTTGGAGGGTAAGGGCTTGCCATGAGCTCTTATCACATGGTGAATGAAAAGTCACTCAATTGGCCCTTTTTGATCCTTCACCACCTCACAAAAATAACTACTATGTTCCACTATGGCTTTGTCATTACACCCATAGTGAAGGCCCTTAAGATTAATGTGGAAGGTTATGAAAGAACAAGGATCAGTTGCTTAGTTCTAGTATGAAAGATTTTTTTACCTAGGGCACTTCCAAGCCCTAAACCTTTCCACTCTACATTCTGATACATCAAAATTTAGGATATTAAGTTAAAGAAGGTCAAAGTAGTACCTACATTGGTCCTTAACGATGTGCTCAAGGAAGATACAGACTCAAAGATCAATGAATTTTAGGATCGTGAGCTTGAAACAGAAGATGAGTTTCATATCAGGGAGAATTTGAAGAAGGAAAAGGCTGCAATGAGTATAGTATCCAAGCAAGCTAAGAAGAAGGCCAGCCCAACAAAGAGGAAGAAAGTTGTGGTTACCTTTATTTTAAAAGGTGGTTAAGGAGGCCGTTTAGGCAGCGCCTAGGTGGGATTTTTTTGGAACACCTCCCTGATTTTATATAATTGGGTGGTCAAGGCAGAAAGTGTTGCCAAAACTCAAAGAAGTGTCACCAAAGAGTAGAAAAATGTTGCCAAATCTTAGAAAAGTGTTGTCAAAGCATAAAAAAGTGTCGCCAAAACCCAGAAAAATGTTACTACATGAGTTTTTAATTTTATTATATAAAAATTTATGTATTAGTTAAATTTATTATTTTAATTCAATAAAAAATATTAAATATTTTAAAATACTAATCTGCCTAGCCTCCACCTAGGTCCCGATTGATCCCCGCCTAGACCCCCGAAGTCTCTAGCTGCCTGACTAGCAACTAGCACCTTTTAAAACACCGGTGGTTACTGCTAAGGAAGAGCCTAAGAAGAAGCTTAAGCTAAAGACAAAAGCAGAAGGGGTAGTAGAGGGGAAGGCAGTGAAAGAGGGAGAGGAGGAAATTGATTTAACAAGTTTTCCTCCTCCCAGTCTTGAGTTTATAGAGAAGGTTAAGAAGATGAAGATCACTTAAATAGTAGAGGAGTTGAAGAAAAAAAAAGAAAATTTGCTCAAGTAGACCTTGAAGTTGTGACTTCATTCAATCAAGATGAGAAGAAGCTTAAGGGTATCCAAAAGAAGAGGAGTTCCCCCAACAGAGCTAGGAGGACCCCCAAGCTTGTTGTTAGTGAGGATGAGATAGAAGAAATAAGCCAAGAAAAGTTTGAAGAGTCTATTTGCCACATTTCTAATGATAAGTTTAATAGTTTATTCACAAGATTCGGCTATATATCAATGGTGCCAAAAACTTGTTCACGTAAAGTATAGGTGTTGTCAGTACCTCTTGTCAAATAGAAAAATGATGATAACTGCAAGTATACAATTGCGATGTAGTTTTAAAAGATATCGATCTCACAGGGAAGGACTAGTTCTAAAGATCAAATAGGGAAGTAGAATAAAAAGAAAATAAAAATAGTTTTGATATTTTTGGATTGGAAGATTAGAATGAAAAGTTGAGTAAATATAAATGTGATAGATGAGAGACTCTAAATACATAGATTTTCACTACGAACAAGTATAGTAGAAAAAACATGCAAGATAAACAAAGATGTTATGACGCACTAGACCAATCTAACAAACTCGGTTCAACACACTTAGATGTTCAATGATTCACCGTAGAGCAACACATGAAATGACTTTTCTAAACCTAGTGCAAACGAGATAAGACTATTATGTAAACCTAGACAACGTCAATACTATGCTTAGTACGGGTCACTCTCACATAGCCATATTCAGAAAGTTACCATTCCAAAAATTTTAGCTCACTAAACAGTGTTATATCACAGATCCAGTGATTACACATGATATTGTTAACGGCCGAAACTACTTTTAAAATTAACGCCAATGCATATGACTTGATTAACATAAAAGACTTAGCCCAAAATAAGTATTATGACACATAGACATATCATAAACTTCGAAATAGAAAGTATAAGTAGAAAGTAAAGCGAAGTTGTAAGGTATGCAAGTGAAAGCTAAAGTTGATCAAGCCGTATCCACTCTTTAATGGGAGTTGTCAATTCCAGCAATTCCTGCGTTTGCTTTGAATTCTGTCTCGGCCCGTATAGAACATCCGCTAGAATGCTATTCTTTGCGAATATCGAACAAATGAATATTGAAAAATGAAAAATTTTATTGATAAGTGATTTGCAAGTACACTTATACAACAATCGCTCGAGAATATAGAGAAATCTAGTGATTGAAACAAGGATTTGAATCACTTAAACATTTTCTTGCTAACACTTAAGAACGTAGCGAACTCTCTATCTATACACACTATATCTCTCTCTAATTGCAATCTAATATTCTCCTCTCTGTGGTGTACGAAATTGAAGAGGATTGGAACCCTATTTATAGAGTTTGAGGGGTTGCGTCTATCCAAATGAAGTGTTGTGTCCATTGGTGAAAGATTGCATCTCTTCATTGTGATTGGTTGAGAAGTTTTGATATAATCCACAATGGATAAGCACCTTTTCATGATTGGTTGACTCTTGATAGGTGTCTGTTCGTTGGTATTGATGGCGGTTGATCATACTTATTTGGCGGTTGTTAGTTAAAAAGATAAACCCAGAAAACCATCCATGTCGAGACCGCGATACACATGTCACGACCGGATTGAAGGAAATCCACTCAGCATGGGGGAGTCTATGCTATCTAAAGGAGTTTACTCAACATGGGGGAGTTTTATATCACTTATCATGTATTCCTATATCCATACACTTTTACTTAGTGAATTTTTATCACTACCTAGTTTGTTATTTATTCCAAATGGGGGAGATTGTTGAACCCATCTTAATAGATTTTCATAGTATTTTAATTTTTAGACATAGTGAAATTAATTAGGTACTAAGTAGACTCTTAATTAAGTAGTCAAATTGAGTTTATTTTGTGAAAAAATAACTGAGCTTGATATCGGTTTAGTTAGGTTATGGCTTAGTGTTGCTGTGCTATGTAACTCAGCTTCAAAGTGTTTGACATGATGTTTGCCCTATAGGTAATTAAGGCAATATGTCTTTATTAGCAACTTATGTACAAACAATTTTGGATTATTATTTATCAATAATAAGGCACCTTTATCATATATCAATGATCTTCTCTGTTTATGTATCTCGTTGGTATTATATGTACTATTATGTGTGTGTATATATATATATATATTCGTTGATATAATAAGACAAACTTATGACTTTTTCATAGCGTGAAAGTGCAAGGACAAAGTGGGAGCTATATGTAGTGAGAACTACACACACGTGTAATTATGGAAAAGTAAAAAATCCCTAGTCATAGTTTCATTGAGATTGGACTACAATAAAGTGAATAGACTAGCATGTGTAGGCTTAATCCTTAGAATGGATTATTGATCTCACAATATGAAGGTGGTACTTAGAATTAACACATGAATGTGTTCAGGTAATGCATTGGAGACCCCTATAATATAAACACTTAGAAATTACTATATCCATGTGTTGGTTTCATGTCTTAATGTAGTAGTAGTATAAGTATCCTCAGATACACACAGATACTAGTTACCTTGTGTGGAATTTTCTATACTTTGGGTCATACTCATGCATAACTATTTATCAGGTTATACAGATGATTACGGGTATAGTGATGACTGTTCTTTGGTAAGTTGAGTAGTCAAGATGGGATCCATCACTCCTGATATAGTGATATAATGAGAGTTATACCCTATTACCTCTTGTTGAAGTCACATGCTCATTCTTAATACAAAAGGCGAGTGTTGTTCTTCGTGAATAAGTCTAACTCCGGGATAGCTACGGCTATAACATGAGTTAACACTTTATCCTAGCTTAGTAAATAGGATGGTACTTAACATTATGAAAGGAGTTTATTATAATGGTTACTATTGCGAAATTGGATCAAGTTATGAGTACGTGATGTTCTGAGCATCGAGGGATCATACTCTTTTTCTAAAAAATCCATTTGATCATCTAGAGTCATCAGGTTTCATATCGGTCTAGAATAATAAGCCTAAATGTTCCCAGATGGGAAGACAAGCTTAGGTCAACCTCTAGTTGCTCCATACTTTGGGATCCTATGAGGTCACGTACATTGGACCTTCACCGAACCAATTAAAGAAATAATAGACGAGGTCTATACCGAGAGTAAAAAGTTAGTCAAGTTTATTTAGATGGATCATTAAATGGTCGTACTTGATAATATTTTGATTAAGAAATTGGAAAGAGTGTAATAGGTAGAGAAAGGGATATTTCCCATTGCTATTGGGCCCCACAAACAAAGGTTGTTTGTAGGAAGGGGCCAGCATGGTAGCCACGCGAGCACTCAAAGTGCTCACGGGTCGCCAACATGCACTTGCGCATGTTGGTGGGATGCAAGACCACCAGCAGCCTGCAAGCGAGGTATGTGAGAAATCTTGTAAGGCCTCGCTTGTGGGATAAGGGAAGCTTACATGGGCTTCTGTTGCAGACTTCTCACTATTGATTAATTAAGGTAGTAACTGAACATGCTAACTTGCTTGACGAAATTTCAAAACTTAAAATTAATCCTAAATGAACTCTTAAGCATGCCATGATTGATATAATCTAAGTTGAAATGTTCCATAGATGCTCATTGGTTTATAAAATTTAATAAAAGAAACCTAACATCTAAGTTAAGAGCATTACCAGTTGATGCATGCCTTTCCCGTTGGTGTGAAGCTCCCTTAGAATGATTGGATAGCACTTCATTAGCACTAGCCTCAAAATAGGATTGCTTCTATGATGGATCCACACAGATCTTGACCGATTAAAACCTCCCATAGAGGAAGAACTTGTTGGTAAACATCAGTTGCTAGACAACTCAAAGACCAACCTGAAAATATAACCTAGAAGACTCTTTCTAAAATATGAATGAGCCTTTAAAAGAATTCTTGTGAATGTGGAAAAACTCATGGAGGATCTTGCAAAAGCTCACGACGAAAGATGTCAAAACTCAGAAGGAAAGGCGGAGTTGTTGTGAATGGGTGAACCACTGTTTATAGTGGGAGGAAAGCAAAAAGCTCCCCTCAATTAGCAATGTGGGATGGGACTATTCCCGTCCCATATGCGGGTTGCCGCATGAGGCTCCAGCTTTGTGCAGGTCAACCAGCATGCACTGCCCACATATGCGGGCTGTGTGGCTTCCATGAGGCAAGCTCTAATGGGCTTGCCTTGTCCCGTAAGCCTTGCTTGCAAGCTGTTCACAAGCTAGGCTTGTAGGCCATAGTGGTGGGCCTGCAGCAAGCCAATGCAAGCGGTGCCCAACAGCGCTTGCGAGTCTGCTACCCACCAGCATGCACTAGCCTTATTCCAGCGCATGCTAGTGGGCCACGAGCCAACTAGCTCGAGTGGAAACCGCGCAGGCCCCACTCGTGAATTTACAAGTGAAAAATTCCCTTGCTCCCCCTGTGTAATTTTTCCAAAAACCCTCCTTAAAACCTTTAATTAACATTTGGTCCAACCAATTAATAATTCATCCCATGATTTTGATTTTCTTGATATTCTCGGCATAGACCTAGTTTATAACTTCTTTACTTAGTCTGGTAAAGACCCAAAGTGTGTGGCCTCATACGATCCTGAAGTATAGAGTTGTTAGAGGTTAACGTAAACTTGGCTCTCCATTCGGGAACTTTTAGGCTTAGTGTTCCAAACCAATATGCAACCTGATAACTCTAGATGATCAAAAGGGCTTTCTAGCAAAGGCGTTTGATCCCCCGATAATCGAAACATCATGTGCTTGTAACTTTATCCAATTTTGCAATAGTAACCAATACAATACACTCCTTCCACCAAGATAAGTACCATCCAGTTTATTGTTCTCGCATTAAGTGTTAGCTCATCTAATAGGTGTGAGCGGACAACACGGAGAGCGATGGGTCGAGAGCGTGTGAATGAGAGGTGCGGTCCACCGGGGTGTTTTTGTGAGAAAATAAAATTACTAGGTCGGGACCCCGAAGGTTTGAAAGAGAAAGCGAAAACATTTTTAGTTTGGTCAAACCCGAACCCACCATCTCTTAGTGTAGAGTCGTCACCTGGATTATCTCTTCTAGGAATTAGAGTCTTGTGAAGCTTAACATCTGAGGGACGGCCCACTGAGACACATAGATTCGGGTTCGAGATAAGTTTCTTATTTCGTATTGGACCATATTATATTACATCTATAAAAAACCGTATTTCTTAATTGTGCATATTCGTACTTATGTCATTTTCGAGTTTATAATGCATGATTTACACATATTTGGAAAGTGATAAATCCATACATAAAGCGATAAATAAATGCGGAAAAGTAAAAATTAAGATTGTAAAACCTCGGAGGATGCAACTGCCCGCCTAAACTATTAATTACATTTCCCAAAAAAAATTGAAATTGTACAACCCGAAGGAAAATAAAATCCTAAGCATACATCTAATCTTAATCTACCTGCATCCACAAAGGTTAGCACAGGGTATAACACAACATTTTCATATATGTTCGATTTGATTTTGACGAGGCTAGTGTGGCCTAATTGAAAAATCGACAATTGCAAATTCTTTTTTAGAAATAAAAAGGTTCATTTTTATTAGCACATTGGTTGCTCATTTTAATTAGTGAAAATGCTCGCATGGTAAAAATATGAGGGCTGTTATCCGGGAATAATTTTTATTTCCTTCGTGAAGATTCTAGCAGGAATCTTCAACAATTGCTAATTTAAAATAAATAGAAAAGAAGAATAAGAAATATAAAAATTACATAATAAAGAGAAATGAGATTAGTCCTAGGTCAACATGTAGAATAAAATAAAAAATAGAAAGCACGAGTTAAAACATCTCTAGGAACTCAAAAGCTTACCATTTCACCACGAATCCACATTCGAAATACCCTCTTGACCTTTGAGAGTACTCCTCGTTCGCCTTTAGATTTTTTTAAGTGTTGGATAATAAGTTGAATTAAAATGTATTTTTGATCCGAAAAATATTGCTGTAAAAAGCCAGAGTGTTTTCATATTTTTCTACTAAAATTACCGGTCCCGAACACTGAAAATTCCTCCGATATATATATTGGGGAATTTTCGTCGGAAAAGTAGGATCTTTTTAAAGATTCTAGTGAGGGGGTCCCTCGTCGAAACTCTGGCGAGCCTCACTAAAAATCTAGATAGGCTGGTATCCTGATTCCCGATTTTTTTTTCTATTTTTTTCTATTTTTAATTAAAATATTTTCAATTAATTAATTTTTACTAAATTCTAATTTTCCAAGCCCTTAAAAAAATAAATTAAGTCTTCAAAATAAATTAGTGGTGAGGAGCACTCCCATTTAAAGACCTCTGGATAATCGAAAACTATGTGATTCAAAGATTAAATCTCGAAAAGCCAACATCATCGAACTCGTGAGCAAGTACAAAATCCCATGCTCATAGTTGCCCCTCTTGTTATCGCAACTGGTTAAATAGCAGTATAACCACACGAAGTGAGCAGAGGGATTGAGAAAATACCTAATGAATGTGGTTGGCGACTTTGAATCCTCGATTGGTGCCCCATGCAAGTGACTTGTTCGTTTCTTACGATGGCGTGATTTTGACTGACAAGTGTATCTTCTTTTGATTGCAGTCATTATGTGCCCTTTGTGATTTGACCTCTGGTTAGTTTTCTTTACCATCGAAATTACCGGGGTAAGGTGCCGAATCTATTTCAAAGGCGACCAATGGTAATTTTGATAAAATGTTGATTTACTTCCTATGATAAATTAGAAAAAAATTAGGAGGTAAATATATTTTATTTTAATTGTTTGATTGAGTTTATGGGAGTCCAAAAATTTTTCCCCTTCAATCAAAAATTAAAACATGATGAAATAAATTTAGTAAGTTAGAAAAATTTCGAGGATGTCCCCTGCACCTCTCCATTTTGTTAGGAGGCTTTTATTGGAGAACATTGGAGGGGTAGGGTCCGCTCATTTTCCTTTTAAATACATCCACCTTCTCTTTTCACTCTTCTTTCTCTCTAAAGATGTTGAAGGTTGCTGGGAGGCAGCTCTGATTTACGTCCAGCCTTACACCTCATCCTATTGATTGCCTAGGTGTGTTCTCTATCGATATTGATGACGCTTATGGTCTGAGTGAGAGGGACACTATGCTTGGATTTACCCAACTACTCCCATAGAGGTGCTAGATCCCGATTTCCCTATTCAGATTCACCTTTCCCGGGTTGAGGTATTTCTTAAAAACTCATTTTTATCATTTATTTGCAAGATTTGTGCATTTTTTAGTTCTTTGAGGAAGTAGACTCGAACCAAAACTTGATTCATCATGGAAATTAGCTTAGAAAAAAACAAAAATCTAGTTAAAAAAATTTTCTTTTATTATTTTTCACAAAAAAATGTCTAACAGTCCACCGGAAAAAATTCCGGCTGACACTCGACATCAACTGAGCTCCGAAGGAGCTCGACGTTCTAGTCGAAGCACCCAACGAGGCTAGCCAGAAGTTCTGGAGAAGTCCCCCTAGGGGGCTTGCTAGAGATTTTAGCAAGGCCCCTAGGGGCTTGCAAGAATCTCTGGCAATCCCCCTAAGGGGACTTCGCCAGAACTTCTAGCTAGCCCCATGGGCCTCTAGGGGGCTTGCAAGAATCTCTAGCGAAGCCCCCAAGGGCCTCTCGCCAACCAGTCGGTTGCTCCATTTTAAGAAAAAATATTTTTTTTTCTAAAAAACAAAGAAATTCTATAAAAATTTTTGGGACAAGAATTTTCACAAACAGATGAAGTGGATTTTGGCTTCGTCCATTTTTTTAACCAAGGTTTTGTTAACATATTTTCCTTGATCTTGCATTGTTCTTTTATTTGCAGTCTCCCGTCCTTCATCATATGGGCGGGTATACTACCATCTAGACTTAGTGGGGACATACTTCTGCCCGGCCTAAGCTTGTCTAGGCCATCGCGGCCACCGGCTTTGGTGATATAGCCAAGTTCTTGCAGTCGACATTGCTACCTTATGCGATGTCGATGTGCTGGCTCATCGATGGTGCGATGCTTCCCATACTTTTCATTTCGCCATTGAGGAGGTCACCGTCACCCTGTCAGATGTTGTGGTGATTACTAGTCATCCTTGAACTGGGACCGTGATCCGTTTCAATACCTTCATGGAGAGGTTTTTTAGGACCTCCACCGTTTACCAACGTATCATTTATTTATTTGGCATTGATTTGAGGGGTAGAGCGCTGCATTACAACGCACTGGTTGAGTACTGGATCGATCAATGATCCAATTCGGCTAGGAGATTCCACTCTACGTTCGGTCATTCCTTATTACATTGCTAAGCATGACCTTCATTCCAATCATGAACAGCAAGATTAACTATGGGTTGATTACCTTTAGCTGATATAGAGGGCATCAGTGGCTTTAACTATCCTTGATGGATATTAGCCTAGATGTATTTTGCACTTAACTTGGTTACGAGAGCCCACCAAAGGGTGCTGCGATGTTGCCCCATGGTTTTTCAGGTATTGTTTGTCCATTTGTCGTCAGTATATATTGGATCCTTCTAGTTTTCATTATCTGACTTTATGTTTGTATTTGACCATGCAAGCCTAGGCTTTCTATCATGGTTTTCTTCCTACTTTGCGGTTTATCGATGCTCCTAAGGACTCTCCTTGTCTCACTCGGATCTGCTCGACCTTTGAAGGAGAGATACTATCGCTTGAGGATTACCGTGAGCACCTCTGCAACTTGACACTTGATCAAGTGATGATCCTTGTTTTGGTAAAGAGAATCACATTTATCATTTGTCTGAACTCATCCTAACTTGAGATGATTGCGTTTTCAGGTTAATCTTAACCCTTAGATGGTGCTCCAGTTCTATCACATTGCGAAGAAGACCTAGAAAGAGGTGAACTGGAACCGTTCCATCCTGGAAGGCCCTAGGATGTGAGATTGGTACCTTGGTGAGCATCTTCAATACTGGTGAATTAAGCCAGTGGCTGAGAGGCACATCCCTCCTACGCCTCCTACCGGACTCTTCTAGGCGCACTTGGTGATTACAGACCCAGAGGAGAGATGGCTATTCTTTGAGGAGCATGGCTTGTGGATCTCATATTGGGATGGTGATTATGAGGCGTTTATCTAGGACATGTTGATCCTGCTTCATCCTCCGGCCCAAGTTGTGGTCGAGCGGCCTTGTGTAAAGCTGAGTAGTTAGAGGGAAGGAGGTTCTGGTGTGGGTATTATTGGTATTGGCGTAGGTTGTCAGGTATGAGAGTTGTATTAATTACAATGTTTTTTCATTTTTCATTGATCTTGCTTCTGATTGTTATTTGTTAATGTAGGAAACAGCTAAGATAAGGGCTCCGGTTCCTAACCTAAATACCTTTGCCGAAGGTCCGAGCTCCGCTTCCTCGGGCATCATTGAGGGGAGATTGGCGGTCCCATTGGACATGCCTTTATATTTGATGGATTACTCAGGGACGGAGAGAGAGGTGTCTCTTCCTTGGAGCCTCCACATGCTATCTTTCGACCCTTTCGACACCACTCATGTAAGTCTTCAACTAAATGACTCATTCTCAAATGCAACGTAGTTGTTTTAGAATGTCTTATGTTCTTTTATTCATTCTGTAGTTTTCTTAAGAGGAGATATAGCGAGTGGATTGGCATTCCCTTTCCATGAGGGACATGATGATCTCACAAGATGGATTCATGTGTGTACGCTTTCTCTCTTGACATGTTTATGCTTGATTTGTAATGCATGTACAATATATTATGCTTATGCCATGATGGTTGCAGTCGTTGGTGGCTAGGGAGATCGATTAAGAGCATCGCTACAGGGAGCTTGAGGACCATTTCCAAGCGTTGGAAATTTTCCACAAAGATCTGGATTCCCGCTACCAGGGCTTAGACACCAGTCATAGAGATTTGGATGCCTGATATAGGAGTTTGGATACCCAGTATCAAGAGTTATTGCGGTAGAATGCCAAGTCTGCCCGCGCTCGGGAGGAGGAACGAGCAACTACCGAGGATTTCACCCACTCTCTTGAGCTTGAATTCTCTACTTTGCTCGATGGGCCGGGCACCGGGTCACTACTCACTCCTGAGTAGGAAACTAGCTATTTCGGTGTCCCTCATCCTCCTCTTGCACATGGTTTGACTTATGGCACCTCTGGGAGTATATGCCCCGTGGATTTTTAGATTTCTACCATGGAGCCCCAAGATCCGGTGGGTGGAGACAGTTGATAAGCGATGCATGCTTAGGAGATTCTTTTTCAATTTTTTTCCTTTTTAAACAAAATACTTAGATAGTCTTTGTAGAACTTTGAAATCTTGGATTTTATGGAAAGAGAATAAGACTTTGGTTGCTGCATGCCGAGTCCTTACTTGTTGCGCTTTTGTTTTATGGAAGTGACTGCTTGTTTGTTGTGAATGTTTATGTGTATGTATGTATGAATGAATGTGGTATGCTAATGTTTCTTATTAATGCATGTAGGCAACATCGATTTTGAGGAATTTTCTTTAGCTCTTTCTTGTTGATGTCATCACATAACGAGCGACTTAGGGCTTTCCTCCATACAACCTGAGGGCCTGATTGGCAAAGCTCAATGGGTTTGGGGTGAGAGGCCTTCAATACCTCTCTTTTAGGCTCGTGAACACGGCTTGTATCTATACTACTCTAAAAATCTAGGATCCGGCCACTCACTTGTTCCGCTTTGCTGACCTTGAGATTTGCCCCTTGTTCGATGAGTATAATGCCATCCTAGGGCTTTCTTTTCTGGAGAATCCAACTTCGATGTTCCCAATGAGGCTTTCCTTTGCATTTCCTTCCTTACAAATCAAAGGGTGAGGATAAGCTACAAGGGTTATGAAACTTAGAATCCAGCAAGTGCTTTTTATTTGCCCCTCCTGATTCTAGAGGTTTTTGAGTTGATGTTGTCCTTAGCTGGTGCGAGATTACCCCCAGTTCTCATCTCACATGGCCCTCCATGGTGGCCTTACTTCTTCTGTCAGAGTTTATTTGTGGGGTTGGAGCAGTTGCCCCATTCCACTTACTATCAATTATTGACACTCTCCACGGGTCTTTCTCCTGCGGTTTTAGCTTTAGCATAGAGTTTGGTTCACATGGATGCTGCTACGATGAACCTAGACTTAGTGGGTGACCACTTCGCTTTACTTGAGGTATATCTTCTCTTGACCTTTCTCTTTGTGAATTTCATCCTCTTATTTGAATGGAATACTTGTAAGCGTGGTTGTTGGAGAAGCTTCGCTTGACTGTCGACCCTCACTTGGGTAAGGCGTGATATCTTCCCTCACATTATAGTCCTAGGGGATTAGTCAGGAAGGACCACCATACATTAAGTGAGGGGGCTTGGATCGAGATTTTGTGTTCTTATCAAGCTTCCAAGATTCGCTAGCTCAATCCTTGGTTGGAAAGTCCTTTCATGGCCACCAATGTGCATGACTCAGACATGTTGCGAATGGGCTTATTCGGCATCACCTCCTATTCTCCTTCCCGCTTGTGTAGGTAGTATGGGCGTCAATAGCGAGTTCCTAAGCTCCTATGTTCGACTTATTTTCATGACTTTGGTCCTGACACATTGGATGCTATACAAAGACTTTGGGGCGTTGGCTACCATTGTTACTTTGGATTACAGTGCCGTAGAGACTACTGATATGGACGAGTTTTATCGTGGATGGCTGGGTGGGATCAGGAGTCTTCCTAATATCAACCAGCATCTCAGGGTGTCACGCGAGTGGGTGAGAGATGAGGACGGTTTGGATCCTCTTCCTCATACTTCAAGGAAGCGTGCCTGATCGAATGAGTGGCACCCGTAGATTGCCTATATTTCCTTGCCATAGACTTTTGATATCCGTTTCCTAGACTATATGTTTGATTTGTTTTTTTGACATTATGATGCTTATTGAGGCTTTTTGCTTGGAATTTGTTATGTTTACTTGTGATATTCTGCATGCACACATCCATACAACATAAACATAAATCTTGCAACAATAACAACATTTCATTAATTATTTTAAAGAGGGTACAAATTTTCCAATGATTTGAATCCTACCACCAGCTAGCCAAGAACATGTTTTCTAACTCGTGGTCCCTCTATTCCTTAGAGTGCCCTAATTTTTACCTGAGTCACCCTTTACGGGTTTTCAACTCAATGGAATTTCTTTTACAAAGAAAGGTCCTAATTGTTACCCAGCTAGCCAAGTGCCAACTAATGGACTAACTTTTGACATTTCTCTCTTTTTTGTGTACTATTTTTTTCAAGTTATTTCTTTTTCCCCTAAACGTGGTAGCGCTTGAGCCTGTATTGGTTAATCGGGTTGATGAATTTGCTCCCATCCATGTCCATGATATTGGCAGGTCCTTTGCTTAAAATCTTCTTTACGACGTAAAGACATTCTAGTTTGGATGAAACTTCCCCTAAACATCCACATTCGATGGTCTCATTTGCTTCAAAACCAAGTCTCTCGCCTTGAAAGGTTAGTTTCTGAATTTCACCCAGTTATTATATGTCCTAGCCATGTGTTGTTGATACATCTACAGGAGGTCTAATGCTTTTAAGAACTATTCATCTATCATGTTCACCTACTTGAATCTGGCTCTTGCCTAATTTGATTACTTTAATCTCGCTTCCAAGGCTACTCAAAGAGATCTTACTTCCATTTAAACTAGTAGGACTGCTTCCATCACGTATTCTAACGAGGATGGGGGTTTGATTAGTAGGAGTTTTGACACAAGTTTTGTATCCCCATACTACATATGGCAGTTTCTCAGCCTAATCGCTATACGTGACTTCCATTTTGCTCAAAATTTTCTTAATCGATTTATTAGCTGCTTCCATTGCCCTATTGGCTTGTGGTTTGTAGGGTGATGATCGATGGTGCTCGATCCCATATTTCTCTACCAAATCTGATGTAGCTCCTTGGAACTGAACCCCATTATCCAATACAATGTGATGCAAGATACCATAGTGGGCGAAGATACACATTTCTCTGAACTTGCCCATTTTATTAGCGGTGATATTGGTGTAAGACTCAGCCTCTACCTATTTCGAAAAGTAGCCGACTGCTACTATGATAAACCGATGTCCATTAGTTGAACTAGGTCGAATTTCACCAATGATATCGCTGCCCCACGCTGAGAATGGCCAAGGAGTATATAAGTTGTGGAGCTCGGATGGGGGTAATTGACTATGCCTCCATAAATTTGGCATTCGTGGCATTTTCTTACTTCAGCCACACAATTTGAGACCATCATCATCCAAAAATAGCCTTGGCACTGAATTTCTTTGCAAGTGCCAATCCATTCATGTAGGGTCAATAATCACTGCATGCGTTCATTGAATGACCAACAGTGCCTCTTTTTCAATGAGGCATCTTAGTAATAATCCTTCAAATGTGCGTTTGAACAAATCTCGGTTGACTAATCTGAATTGTACCGCTAATAGTTGCAAGGAAATTCATTCTAAGTCCGTTGCTCCCTCTTGATAATTTCCGGTTCGCAAAAATTTTTTTGATGTCCAAGAACCAACTGCCTGTGGCTTGTTCATCTTTGGTTTCCACTAGGCGATAGTAGAAAGGTTCTTTGGTTGTTTGAAGGACAACTGACTTTATTGGTTGAGCCTGGGGACCTTCCCATATTAATTCTCGTGTAGCGAGTGCATCAGCCATTTGGTTTTCGTCCCTTGGTACATGTTTGAAAATACATTTCGTGAACTTTTGGGAGGCTTTCCAGACTTCTTCCACATAAGGACTAAGTGATTGTTGTCTGACTTCCCAATCTCTAGTGACTTATCAGATAACTAAAGCAAAGTCCTTAATTACGAAAATTTCTTTTGCCTGAACTTTCCTGAGTGCCTCTAACCCAAACAGAAAGGCTTCATATTCTACGACATTGTTCATTACTAGGAACACCAATCATTTTGACAGTGGAATGACTTCATTTTTTAGGGTTATCAAGACAACACCTAGACCAGCCCCACTTCTATTCATCACATCATCGAAGAACATTTTCCATTCTATTCTGACTTCTTCTATGGGTGCCAAATTTTCATCTGGGAATTCAAGATCCTGATTCCCTTGATTGGCATGAAATTATGCAAGTGCTCATCCCTTGATTATTTTCTTAGTTACGTATTCGATGTCGAATTTTGATAAATAGTAGTAACCATCGTGAGAGTTTCCTGGTGAGTGTTGGCGATTGGCATAGGTATTTCATCGAGTTGATCTTTGTAACTGCTTGGATTCTATAGGATTGAAAGTAGTGGCATAGCTTCCTTGTTAGCCAAACCATCGTTGTACAAATTTTCTCCACTAAAGTGTAGCGTGACTGATATTCAAGCAATTTCTTGCTTAGGTAGTAGATCGCATGCTCACTCCTATCTTCATGTTCTTGTACAAGCATTGCCCCAATAGATAACTCCTTAATTGCCAAGTATAGGATTAAGGGTTTTTTAGACACTGGTTGGTGGAGGACTAGTGGGTTTATCAAGTGCTGCTTGATTTTCTCAAAAGCAATCTGGCATTATTCATTCCAAACTACTGGTTGGTCCTTTCTTAATAGCTTAAATATCGATTGCAAACAGTGGTGAGTCTTGCGATGAATCTGCTGACGTACTGTAGGGACCCAAGAAATGATCGGACTTCTTTCTTCGTTTTTGGTGCAAGCATTTCCCTGATGGCTTGGCTTTTATCAAGGTCCATCTCAATTCCTCTCTGGCTAACTATGTGGCCTAGAAGTTTCTCCGAATATACACTTATTCAGGTTCAAACGTAGATTGTACTTTTTGATCCTAGTAAGAAATCTATCCAACACAGCTGGGTGCTCTTCTCTGGTGTGGGATTTGACAAGTATATCTTCCACATATACTTCCACTTCCTTTTGGATCATGTTATGAAGCAAAGTTGTCATAGCCCACTAGTATGTTGCCTTAGCCTTCTTCAATCCAAATGCCATCACCTTGTATTAGTATATAGCCCATTCTGTGATGAAAGCCATCTTGACCTTTTCCATTATAGCCATTAGGATCTAGTTGTAACCTGAAAGTCCCTCCATGAAGGAGTACATAGCTACCCTAGCTGTGCTGTCAACCAAAACATCTATGTGGGAAATCATCATTTAGGGAGGCTTTATTCAGGTCCCTAAAATCTACGTAGACTCTAACCTTACCATCCTTCTTTGTAACTGGGACGATGTTGGCCAACCACGTCAGGTACTCGACTACTTCCAAGAACTTAGCTATCTGTTTTGCTAATTCTACCTTGACCTTTTTCGCCCATTCAGGTCTTAAGCGGTACAACTTCTGCTTAACTGGTTTGATCCGAGGGTCAGTTGGGATATGGTGTTCTGCGATATGTCTTTCCGCCCCGGGCATGTCATCGTTGATCAAGCAAACGCTACAACGTAATGTTTAAGTACATTTATAATCTCTCTTTTTTTGTCAAGAGTCAAACCATTGAAAATCGTCACCATTTTGATGACTCGTTTGTACCCAAGTTAATTTCATTTAATGGCTTATCATGTATGTTAAAGACATTATGCGTATGATCATATGAATGCGTGGTGCCATTTGCAGAACATCAAACAAGTAAGCAAAATTATTGTATTTCATTGCATGGGCCTCATAGGTAAAATTGTCAAAAATGTCAGAAATGTTCAAAATTACATCAGTATTTTCCTCCTCCACATGCGGAGTGTCTTCAGTTGTTATGGTAGGAGTGTCAGGAACTACTTCTTCTTCTAGTGTGGCCTGAGCAAGCTTTTCCAACAGGAGTTTGATAGCATCAGATACGGCCTGATCTCAAGTATCCCATTTCTTATTCATCAACTTATTGATGGCCTTTGTAAATGCAATGATTGCATCCTCAAGCGCCTCCTCCTTCTTGGGTTCAGACTGGTCACTCTCAGTTGTAGTCATCTCTAGGGTAAGAACGGGCTCTTCTTAGGTAACAGGGGCTCTTCAAGCTGCTCAATCAACTTGCTAGCTGCAAAGTTGAACACATCATTGAAGATCTCAAGTACTCTGACCTCTTCCCCATTTAGAATCGAAGGCTCGGGCTCCCCTAGGTGTGCCTTGCTCCCTTTGGCCTCATAGAATCTCACCATGTAACAGAATAGGGGTCTCTTATGCTTATACATCGTCTGGTTTTGGGTGAAGCCTAAACCTAGTCCTCGTCTAACCTGAAAAAAAGATCGATGGCTCTGATAATTCCTTGATGGTGCTTACCCAAACCTCTTCCTAGTATAAAACCTTGTTTCTTCATTAGAGCCTTCAAGCTCCTAGGGAAAAAGTGATACCCCTTTAGAGCTCTATACTCCTTCTTTTCTTCGGTAGTCACTACCACCCTAAGCCCTTGTGGCTCTCTTTCTTCAAACACAACGACTGCCATGACTGACTCCTCATCTGCCTCAATAATTACTAGTTGCCCATTATGAATGAGCTTGATTTTCTATCATAGTGTAGATGGGATAGCCTCTAGTGTATGAATCTAGGGTCAGCATAGCAGTAGAGAATATGTTACGAAATATCAAGTACAGTGAAATTAACTTTGGAGGTCACCCCTCCTACAGTGACCTCTGCTTCAAAAATCCCGACCAATCCCCTCTTGGAATCATCATAAGCCCAAATTACGATGTCGAACTTGGCTAGCATATCTTCTCGTAGTCCTAAATGGGGTAGGACTTTGGGCATAGGTTCTAGGCTAACCCGTCATCAACCATCATGTAGGGGATGGCTGATCGCAAGATTTTGACTATACTCATTCTGATAGGCTTAAATTCGGTAACGGTGCCAAAAACCTTGTTCCCCACTTTTCTACTGATAAGATAAAAGTTCAAAATACGAACAAGTGTTTTCAATATCGCTTATCAAATAGAAAAATGGTGACCACTGCAAGTATACAGTTTTGATGTAGTTTAAGATATCGATCCCACAGGGAAGGAATTCGATTCTAAAGACCAACTAGAGTTACTGAACAAATGAAAGTAGATAATTTGATTGGAGGGTTTGGATGATAGACAGATGATTAGATAGATGTATGAACATATTAGATAAAATGTAAAATATATAGATATTTCCTAAAACAAGTTTAGTAGAGAAAAACATGCAAAATCATCGATATTATTTCGTACACTAAATAACTTCAACAAATAAGGTTCTAGACTCCCTAATATTCAATAATTCACTGTAGAGCAACACATGAGATGACTTTTCTAAATCTAGGGTTAACGAATTATGACACTTATAAGAACTTGGATGACAATATTACTATGCTTAGTACGGGTCACTCTCACATAGTCATATTTAGCAAGTTACCAATCCAAAATTGTTAGCTCACTAAACAGTGTTATAATCACAGATCCAATGACTATACACAATCTTGTTAACCACGAAATCACACTTAAAGTTAACTCGAAAGCATATAACTTGATTAATATAAATGATGCAATACGAAATACTCGTTATGACACATAGACATATCATAAATTTCAAAATAGAAAGTATAAGCAGAAAGCAAAGTAAAGTTGTAAGGTATTTAAGTTAAAGCTAAAGTTGATCAAACAGTATCCACTCTTTAAGGGAGTCATCAATTCCCGCAATTCCTGCGTCTACTTTGAATTCGCTCTCGACTCATATAGAACCTCCGCTAGGATGCTATTCTTTGTGAATATTGAACAAAAGAATGTTGAAGAATGAAAAATTTTATTGATAAGTACTTTGCAATTACACTCATACAACAAAAACTCAAATTTTTCTAGAAATATAGTGATCGAAATAAGAATAGAATCACTTATACATTTTTCTCACTAAGACTTTGAACATAGTGAAATCTATATATTTCCACTCTCTATCTATGAAAGCATACTATCATTCAATGCCTACTACTCATGCCACACACCACGTATGTGACGAAAATGGTTGAGTTTTGAACCCTATTTATAGAGTGCAAAGGGTTGCGACTATCCAAACGAAGAGTCATGTCCATTGGCGAAGGGTTTCATCATTTCAATATGATTGGATGCAAAGATTCATCCTCATCGACAATGGAAAGGCACCTTTTCATGATTGGTTGACTTCCAAAAGGTATCTTTTTGGTTGGCAGTTGATGGTGGTTGATGGCGGTTGATCATTATTATTAGGCGGTTGGTAGTTGAAAAGAGATAACCAATAACCATCATAAGTCACGAGCGCGAATCATATGTCGCGATCATGAATAATGATTTGTAATTTTCTTCCTATGAAGAGTAACAAGTCACGAACGCAAATGGATGTCATGATCGTGACATGTCTTTTTCTTCATGTTTCTTCTTTGCAACTTTGCCAATCTTTGACAACTCTGATCCTAAGCCAAATCCTTGTCTTCCATGCATCTTTTTTGCACATTTTTCACTCTTTTTACTTAAAATTCCACTTTTGATCATTTAACTCCCAAGATTCACCTATTTTCTGCATTTGCATAAAAAATAACTACATACCATGTGAAATCTTTTATATGAAGTATAAAATGAAACAAAACCATATCATTTTATAACTAAAATTATCATGATATTAAGTGTAATTATACACTTATCACACCCCCACACTTAACTTTTGCCTTGTTCTCAAGGTAAAATCAATAGAAGTGTATAAAATAGTAATTCAAGTTCATACCTCATTTGGCGAAAGACTATTGTAGTGAGTACCACATTCCCACGTTGTATAAAGTTCAAGTAAAAGTTCAAAATTTCCCACAAATTAGTAATGTGCAATTTATATAGCTTAGTTACATACCTTTGCTCTTAATGGAGGGTCAACCGAATTGCATCTTCCTATAAGTGTTATATGGTTACTCGAATATTTCCTTCTCTCAAGTATAGTATAAAGTATAAAGGACAAAGGGAGCACACTTTAGAAAGTTTGATCTCAAGGTATATTTAGGTAACCTAGGATGCTAAAAACACTCTTTGTGGTTGCATTTTATGCTCCATACCACTCTCCCCTTTTTTTAGTGGTTGCATTTTATGCTCCATACCACTTTCTCTCTTTTTTTTTTCTTTTAAGCATAATTTTTTGAAGTACAGATGCGTACTTTGCACCCATTTTTCATGCTATGCTACTTTTTCTTTTTTTTTTCACTCATTGAATGGTTGTAGTTTCTGCTCCGTACCATTCCTCACCTTTTGCATAACTCAACTCATTGGTTATCCTCTCTTTCTTTTGATTTTTCTCTCTTAATACCCTCATCCTTTATTGATCATTTTCAAAGTATTATGGCTATATTTTCCCAACACTTTAAACACAATCAATACTTATAGGACGTATTCGAGAATAGCATATAAACTCATAGTAAGAACACTACTAGATATTACTCCACTTAAAACTTATCTGTAGCATTAAACTAAAACTATATAACTTATATTAATTCATGTTGCGTTGAAATATATATTGAAAATTAATTGGAATGTTGCTTTCGAATGTTACTCATAGCTCATCCTTTCCAAATGCTAAATGTTGTGCCAAAACTCTCACACTCTCAACGTGCGCTCAAACTCAAAACAAAAATTTTGTTCAAAATTTACACTAAAATCGAACTTGTAATACCTAACAGTCATAAATAACCTTGGAACATATGTTAGTATAGTATAGGTATGTATAATGTATAAATAACACAAAATCAAGAAAAATTTCAAATTCTTCAAATTTTTTTTGGGATTTTTTACAATTGCCCCCACACACTTAAGAACGCAATGTGCACATTGTGAGATAAACAGATACTAGTCTAAAATTTGAAAAAGAAAAGAAAAGAAAAGAAAAGAGTAACCCATTTATTGTGAAGGAGAATCTGGGGCCCGTGTCGCGATCGTGAAGGCCTATCGAGATCGTGATTTTCTTCAAAATAGAAACATAAGGTTTTGCTGTATAACTTTACAAGAGCGATCTATAGTCAAGATCATGACCTTCTTTAATCCTTCTATTTCTTCAATTGTTAGACTTACTGTCATAATTTGTAGACAGATAAATATAATTACCCCTTCTCCGGTAATTTGATCTCTTAGAATGCACTTGCCTTCCCCAGTAACGGTGCCAAAACTTAATCACAAGATTTTGACTATACTCTTTTCGGTTGGTAGTTGATGGTGGTTGATGGTGGTTGGTCGTTATTATTTGGCAGTTGGTAGTTGAAAACAGATAACCAATAACCGTCACAAGTCGCTAGCGCAAATCACATGTTGCGATCGTGAATAATGATTTGTAACTTTCTACTTATGAAGAGTAACAAGTCACGACTGGGAATGGGTGTCACAATCGTGACATGTCTTTTTCTTCATGTTTCTTCTTTCCAACTTTGCTAATCTTTGACAACTCTGATCCTAAGCCAAATCCTTGTGTTCCACGCATCTTTTTTGCACTTTTTTCACTCATTTTACATAGAATTCCACTTTTGATCATTTAACTCCCAAGATTCATCTAGTTTCTGCATTTGCATGAAAAACAACTACATACCACGTGAAATCTTTTATATGAAGTATAAAATGAAACAAAACCATATCATTTTATAAGTAAAATAAACAAAACCATATCGTTTTATAAGTAAAATTATCATGACAATAAGTGTAATTATACACTTATCAATCGCTCAATAAAAAATTCACACTTTGATAAAAAGTTCCCTATTGTGTACTCTGAGCTCTCGTGATAATATTGTCCAGTCAAAAGTTATGGTTGGCAGTAGGCGGGGAGTGATCCCTTCCCCGATCGCGGCGCACATTTCTACTACTGATGTTGTAGGCGTTACAAGTATCTCCATTAGCCTTTTGATCAGACCCATCATGTGCTTCTAAGATATCTCAAGCAATTTCCTGATGCTTTATTTCGCTTGAGTCCCTTTTAATTGGTTAATCAGGGGATCCACATCCAGTACATCCTCATCCACCTTTGGAGGGAGTGGTGGCTTAAGTTGTTCCCTAGAGATTTCATCAAGATTAGAGTTGTTGAGCTGTACGGCCTCTTCCCTCTAGAAGACCCTTCCACTACAGGTAACCCTCAATACCCCTTCTTCGATCACCCTCATCTTAGTAGGAGTCACCCATGGGTATTGAGCATACCATCATTATATTGGACCTGAGATCCTTTCAACTGATAAAGTCTAGATTGATGGGTTTCTTCCCGTAGATGATAGTCTCACCTTCAACTAAGGCTCCCTCGTCTATTTTCCTCTTTCTCTTGAGCTTAAGTACATAGGCATCCAGGTCAATGGGTAGCTTCACTGGTGTTTTTCCAGAATCTACTTCCACCATGTCTCCTCAGGACTCGGTCTTCTCTGTTGAGAATACTTCTGCTAGTGGATCCTCCTCCATGCTTTACCTTTCATCAGTTAATGCGTTTACTCCTAGGGTTGGACCTTGATAGCATTTCAAAGATCGAGGTGTTTACTTCTATGTCAATGTGAGCGGGAGACACGGAGCTGTGGGCTGAGAGTGGGTGATATCATAGGCGCGGTCCATCGAGGTGTTTGAAAAAAGGTACACCGGGTCAGGGACTAGGGAAAAAGGTTGAAAGAGAAGGTGAAAACAATTTTAGATCGGTTCGAACCCGAATCTGCCATCTCTTAGTATGGAGTCACCACCTGGATTAGCTCTTTCCAGGAATTAGAGTCTTGTCAGGCTTCACGTTCGGGGGATGGCCCACTAAGACACAGAGATTCGGGTTCAGGATAAGTTGCTTATTTCTCATTGGATCACATTATATTACATCTACATAAAACCATATTCTCTTAATTGTGCACATTCACTCATAGGTCATTTTTTATTTTAAATGCATGATTCATGTATGGCGAGCGACACTATGTTGGGGTTTACAGTTACTTCCTCCATAGAGACGTTGGATCCTGATTTTCCAGCTCAGCCAAGAAAATCCGGTGAGGGCCTGACCCTCGCCAAACTTCCTAGCGAGGGTCCTAGGACCCTCGCTAGACTCTCTAGCAAGGGTCCTTCGGGTCCCTCGCCAGAGATGCCTAGCGAGGCCCCGAGGGCTCACTAGATTTTTCCAGCGGCGCCTCTCGGGGCCCCGATCGCTCCTCTACGTAATATATATTTTTTTAGATGAAAAAGAGATTGGAAAATAATTAAAGCTAGGAGTCCAAACATCTTTTGGATCCAACAATCTTTGAAGAAAATATTTGTCCAAAAGATAATATGACTCTGGTTTTAAAATTGTTTTAGACCCGAGGATATTTGAGGACTTTTTTGAGAAATGTAAGAAGAAGAACGATTTGAAAATGATCAAGATTTGGGATCCAAATGTGTTTTGGATGTAAATTATTCAAAAGAAATTGAAAGAAAATATTTTTTGTGTTTTTCTCGTAGTTTTTGCGTTTAATTAGAAAAATGTATTATTTGATTTGTTTTGCAGTCCCCCACACTTCGTCCTACTGGTGGGTATTCTACCATTCAAACGTAGTATCATCACGCTTCTTCTCACCACGAGCTTGTTCAGGCCATTGAGGCCACCAGTTTCGATTCTTTAGCTCGATCCTTACACCTTACATTATTTCCGCATACGATATCGGTTGCACTTACTCAGAGGTGGTGTGATATTTCACACACCTTCCATCTTCCGATCGGGGAGGTTACCATCACTCCCTCTGATATCGTGGCGATCATCGGTCTATCTTGGATTGGTACTGTGATTCGGTTTGACACCTTCTTGGAGCTGTTCTTCAAGGCTCCCACCACTTGCCGTCATATTAGAGACCTACTCGATGTTGATCCCAGAGGCCGGGCCTTGAGTTACAATGTGTTGTTTGATTACTGGATGGGTCGATAGTTTATTTCCAAGGCCGAGGTTCCACAGTACGTCCGTTCATTTTTTGCCACCCTATTATGTGTGACATTTTTCCTGGTCTCGAACAGCGAGATCAATTATGGGTTGATTGAGCCACTAGCGGACTTGGATGGAGTTAGTGGCCTTAACTAGCCATGGGCGATCTTGGTGCAAACTTATTTTGCCCTTGACTTAGTCGTTGGGGGTCATTTGCGGGTGCTGCTTTGCTACCCCATGGTTCTTCAGGTATTGTTTGCTTACTTTGTGATTTAATATGTCAATTTTTTTATTGATTAACCTTAATTAACCCCTTTATTTTGTAGGTATAGGCTTCTTTTATCGGTTCCTCCCCACCCCACAGTTTACCGATACTCCGAAGGGTGCTCCGTGTATGGCCTGGATCTGCTCATCTTTCAAGGGGGATGCTTTGGATTCTACTGGTTACTATCAGCCTTTTTGTGGGCTGACTCTTGAGCAGGTGATAGACCTCTTTTCGATGGATATGATCACCTTTTTATCTTTAAACTTATTCAAACTATGTTGTTCTTTCTTTTCAAGAGGAGCGCAACCCGTGGAGGGGTCTCACGAGTTATCATATGGCGAAGGAGATTCGGCGAGATGTGGACCGCCATCGCTTCATCCTTGAGGGCCCCAAGACCCGTGATTGGTACCTGTGTGAGCGTATTAAGTTCTGGCGGACTAAGCCATTGTCTGATAGGTGTATTCCACCTATGCCTCCCACCAGACTATTTTGGGTGAACTTGGTGATTACTGATCTCGAGGAGTAGTAGCTATTCTTCGAGGAGCATGGTGTGATGCTCTCAGGATAGCTTGGTGACTATGAGGCCTCCATTCAGGAGAGGCTACTCCCACTTCATCATCGACTAAGCCCGTGGAGGTGCGACCCTCTACTCGAGTTAGGGGTCAGAGAGTTGATGGTGGTTCTGGTGCAATTGCTGGCAGCACTGGTGTGGGATGCTGGGTATGAAATGTGTTAACTATTTTATCCATGTTGATCCTGTTTCTGACTATTTATCTATCTTTGTAGGAATTTGTCTAGAAGAGGGTTTGCATGCCTGATTTGAATGCTACGGCCAGGGGGGCGAGCACATCTTCCTCGGGCATTGTTGAAGGGAGATTCGTGATTACCCTTGACTCCACTTTCTACTTGATGGGTTCCATGGGGACCTCACTGCAAATGCCTCTTCCCCCAAGCTACCACACGTTGGCCTATGATCCTTTCGACACTACTCACGTGAGTTTTAGATTTAAAGTGATCTTTGGGGACGTCTTAACGTTCATTTACTCACTCTTTTCCTTTTGCAGGTCATATCTGAGGAGATGGATAGGGTGGTCCGACATTCCTTTGCAATGAGGGACCTGATGCTTTCATAGGATGGGATTATACGGGTATATTATTTTTCTCAACCTGTCATATGCGATGCATGAAATGTCATGTTTTTGTGTACATGGATGTGATTTTCATGACATGTTTTATGACTATAGGATATGGCGGCGAGGGGTGAGGAGCGACGAGTTCGAGCGATGCTACCGTGAGCTCGACCATCATTTTCAGTCACTAGATATAAGCCACCAGGGTTTAGATGCTTGTTATCATGGCCTTGAGGTTAGTCACTAGGAGTTGGGAGTCCGTTATCAGGGTTTGGAGGCTCGATACCATAGTTTGGAGGCTAGTCACCAGAGTTTGGAGGCTCATTATTAGGTGTTGTTGTGGCAGAACGCCGCAGCAGAGTAGGCTCGAGCAGAAACACAGGCTTCCACTTTGGGCCTTCACTAGCCTCTTACATTTGATCTTGATTCCCTGCTTGATGACCTAGATGTTGGGCCGCTCCTCTCTCCAGAATGGGATGCCAGTTTTCTTCGTGCTCCCCAGCCTCCTCTTGTGTCCAGTTCAGCGGATGGTGGTCCTGAAATAGTATAAGTGTATAATTACACTTATTTTCATATTAATTTTATACACTAAACACTATAATTTGATTCATTTTTATACTTCATATAAAAGATTTCACGTGGTATGTAGTTATTTTTTATGCAAATGCAGATACTAGGTAAATCTTGGGAGTAAAATGATCTAAAGAGGAATTCTATGAAAAAAAGAGTGAAAAAGGTACAAAAAGGTGTATGGAACTTAAAGATTTGGCTTAGGATCGAAGCTATCAAAGATCAGTGAAGTTACAAGGAGAATTCTGAAGAAAAATGCAATTCACGGTCGCGACAATCATTCGCGGTCGTGACTTGTTCTTCTTCAAAACAGAAATCTACCAATCAAAGATTCACGGTCGCGACTTGGATGGTTTACTGGTTTAATCTTCTTAACTACCAACTGCTAGATAAGGACTTAAACACCATCAACCGCTATCAACTACCAATGAATATACACCTATTAGAAATCAACCAATCATGAAAAGGTGCCTATCCATTGTGGATTAGATTGAAGCTTCTCAACTAATCACAATGAAGTGATGCAATCATTCACCAATGGACACAACTCTTTGTATGGATAGACGCAACCCTTCGAACTCTATAAATAGGGCTCCAAACCTTACAATTTTGAGCAGTCAAGCAGAAGGAAAACATTAGAGTTCATGAGAGAGATATAGTGTGTGTATAGATAGAGAATTCGCTACTTCATAAGTGTTAGCGAGAAAATGTTTAAGTGATTCGAATCCTTGTTTCGATCACTAGATTTCTCTATATTCTCGAGCGATTGTTATATAAGTGTACTTGTGAATCACTTATCAATAAAAGTTTTCATTCTTCAATATTCGTTTGTTCGATATTCGTAAAGAATAGCATCCTAGCGGAGGTTCTGTACGGACCAAGACCGAATTCAAAGCAAACGCAGGAATTGCACGAATTGATGACTCCCATTAAAGAGTGGATATGATTTAATCAACTTTAGCTTTCACTTGCATACCGTACAACTTTGCTTTGCTTTCTACTTATACTTTCTATTTTTAAGTTTATGATATGTTTATGTGTCATAATGCGTATTTCGTGTTAAGTCTTTTATTTTAATCAAGTTATATGCTTTGAAGTTAACTTTAAGAGTAGTTTCGGGGTTAACAAGATCGTGTATAATCACTGGATCTGTGATTTTAACGTTGTTTAGTGAGCCAACATTTTTGGAAAGGTAACTTGCTAAATGTGTCTATGTGAGAGCGACCCATACTAAGCATAGTAATATTGTTTTCCAGGTTTATATAATTATCTTGATTCATTTACGCTAGATTTAGAAAAGTCATTTAATGTGTTGCTCTACGGTGAATCATTGAACATCTGAGTGTCTAGAATCGATTATGTTAGATTAGTTTAGTGAACATAATTACTTTGTTGAACTTGCATGTTTTCTTTGCTATACTTATTCATAGGAAAATCTATATATTAGAATCTCTAATCTTCCATACATATATCTATCCATTCTTCATTCTAATCCTCCTATCCAAAACTTCAAATTATTTTATTTTATTTTCTTCATTTAGTTTTCCTTGTTGATCTTTAGAGTTGGTCCTTCCCTGTGGGATCGATATCTTTTAAACCTACATCACAACTGTATACTTGCAATTATCATAATTTTTCTATCTTGATAAGTGGTATTGACAACACCTATACTTTACGTGAACATATTTTTAGCACCATTAATATATAGCCAAAATCTTTGCAAAAAGTTATTAAACTTATCAGTAGAAAAGTGGCAAACAAGAGACTACGTCCTGAGGATTTTGAGATATCCACCATGACGCCCCGAGATCCAGTGAGTGGAGATAATGTGTAGGTGGCGCATGCTTAGGAGTTCCCTTTTATCTCTAGTTTTAGATTCTCTTTTTTCGAACCAGACTTTTTAGATAGCTCTTCTTTGTAGAATCTTAAAGAAAACTTCTGATTTATGAAAGGAAAGTGTATTTTGGCCATTGCGTGCCAGGTCCTCATAGTGGTGTTTTAATTTATGAATATGCTTGCTTGTTTGTAAATGTTTCTCGTATATGTATGGATGAGTGTTAATGTTAATGTATGTGGTTAATGTGTGTAGGCAACACCGGTCTTGAGGGATTTCCTTTAGCTCTTTTCCTTTCCAATGTCCACCCATAATGAGCTCCTTAGGGCCATTCTCCGCACCGTTCAGGGACCCGATTGGGGAAGGATTAATAGCTTTGGTCTGCGGGGTCATCAATACCTTGCTTCTAGGCCTGTGAATATGGCCTTCATTCGTGCTGCTTTGAAGTTCTGGGATCCTGCCACCCATGTTTTTCATTTTGCTGACTTCGAGCTTTTCCCCTTAGTTGAGGAGTTTCATGCTATCCTGGGGCTCCCTTTTCTGAAGGAGTCGACGCCAATATCACCCGCGAGACTTTCCTTCGCCTTTCCTTCTTTCCAATTTGGGGTGAAGATAAGTTGAAGGGTTTATGGAACCTGGAGTCTAGTGGGCACATTTTGTTAGCTCCCCCTGATGTTGGTGGCTTCTAGGTTGAAGTTGTCTTTAGCTGGTGTGAGACTACACGCAACACTCATCTGGTGTGGCCTTCGATGGTGACTGTACTTCTTTTGGCGGAGTTCATTTGTGGGGTTGGAGCGATTTCCCCCTTCCGCTTGCTGTCGGTCATTGAACCACTCTCCACAGGCCTTTCTCTTTGCGGCTTTAGCCTTGGCTAAGAGTCTGGTTCACTTAGATACTGCTTCGGTGACTTTGGACTTAGTAGGAAACCATTTTGATTTGCTCAAGGCAATTCTCTTTCCTTATAGCTTTCTTTCATGATTTTAATTGTTTGTTTAAACAAATGAATTAATGTAGGTATGGCTGTTGGAGAAGCTTCACTTGACTGCTGATCCATGCTTAGGGAAGGCTCGGTACCTCCCTTCACATTACGGTCCTAGAGGCTTCACTAGGAAGGACCATTGTTCACTGAGTGAAGGCGCTTGGGTCGAGATTTTGGGCTCCTACCAAGCTTCTAAGATTCATTGGCTCAGCCCTTGTTTGGAGATTCCGTTCATGGTTACTAGCGTCCATGGTTGTGGTGTTTTGTTGATTGGGTTGTTTGGCATCACGTCCTATTCCCCTTCTCGTTTGTGTAGGTAGTACGGGTATCAGCAATGGGTCCCTCGGTCTCTATGCTTGACCAATTTCTATGACTTCGATCCTGACACACCTGATGCGATACGGAGGCTTTGGGCACGTTATACTGGATTACACTGCCCCGGAGACCACAGATACTGAGGAATTCTACCGTGGATGGCTTGGTGAGATCAAGTTTCTCCTCAATGCTGATCAACACTTTATGGTGCCTCGTGAGTGGGAGAGGGATGAAGATGGTTTGGACCCTCTTCTTCATACTTCAAGGAAGCGTGCACGATGGAATGATTGGCACCCTTAGATCTTATTTGTTTTCTCCATTTGTTTTCTAACCTTCGTTTTGGCTTATTCTTGGATTGTTTTTGACATTATGAAATTTTGTCAAACTTTATTTTATTTACTTGCGATATTCTGAATGCACACATTCATATAAATATAAACATAAATCCTTGCAAACATAACACATTCCATTAAACGGCTTTAAAAAGGCTACAAGTTTTCCAATGATTTGAGTCCTGCCATTGGTTAACCTAGAGCAGGTTTTCTAACTCGCGGTCCCTCTATTCCTCAACATGTCTTAATTTTTTGCCTGAGCCACCCTTCACGGGTTTCCAACTCAGCAGACATTTGTAGCTTTTATACAAGAATGGTCCTCATTGTTTCCCAGGTAGCCAATTGCCATCTGGCGAACTAGTTTTTCTCTCTTTTTTGATGTACAGCTTTTGTAAATTTATTTCTTTTATTTTTACATGTGGTAGTGCTTGAGCTTGTCTTGATTGATTGGATTGACGAATTCATTTCCATCCATGTCCATGATCTTAGCGGCTCCTTTGCTCAAGATTTTCTTAATGACATAAGGACCTTCCTAGTTTGGGCTAAACTTTCCTCGTTGGTCCACATTTGAGGGTCTCATTTGTTTCAGAACCAAGTTTCCTGCTTTTAACGATTGGTTTCTTACCCTAACTCGACTATTGTATGCCCTAGCCATGCGTTATTGGTACATCTACAAATGATCCAGTACCTTTAGCCGCTGTTCATCAATCATGTTCAACTGTTCAAATCTGGCCTTTCCCATTCTGACTCCTCTAACCTCGCCTCTAGTGCTATTCGAAGCGATTTCACTTCCATTTCCACTGGTAAAACTGCTTCCATCCCATATACTAACGAGAAAAAGTGGTTCGATTGGTGTGAGATTTATGCTCGTTTTGTATCCCCATAATGTGAATGGCAACTTATCAGCCCAGTCCCTATAGGTAATGACCATCTTGCTCAAGATTTTCTTAATCACCTTGTTGGCTGCCTCTACTGCCCCATTAGCCTGTGGCTTGTATGGTGATGACCGATGATGCTTGATCCCATATTTCCTTATTAGGTCTGATGTGGCTCCTTGGAATTGAACCCCATTATCCAATACGATGTGATGTCGGATGCCATATCAGGCGAATATATGCTTTTCTATGAACTTGGCCATATTCTTAGCGGTGATGTTGGTGTAACATTCAGCTTCCACCCATTTTGAAAAGTAGTCGACTGCTACTATAATGAAGCAATGTCCATTAGTCGAGTTTGGCCAAATCTCGCCAATAATGTCGATGCCCCTAGCTGAGAATGGCTTAGGAGCAGATAAGCTATGGAGTTCGGATGTCGGTAGATGACTGATGTCACTGTAAATCTTGCACTCATGGCACTTTCGTACTTTTGATACGTAGTCTGTGACCATTGTTGTCCAATAATACCATTGGCATTGTACTTTCTTAGCCAGTGATATCCCATTCATGTGTGGACCACAAATCCCCCGCATGCATTTGTCTCATTATCAACAATGCTTCCTATTCTGTGAGATATCTCAACAGCATCCCTTCTGATGTTCATTTGAACAAATCCCCTTCTACTAGACAGAACTGAGTAGCTAACCGCCGTAATAAGGTTCTTTCAGATTTTGTTGCGCATTCTGGGTATTCCCCGGTCTGCAAAATTTGACCATGTCGAAGGACCAATTCCTGATAGCTTGTTGATCCTCTGTTTCCACTAGGTGACAGTAGAAGGGTTCTTTGGACATTTGCAGTACAACGGGTTTGATTGACTGAGTTCTAGGGCCCTCCCACATCGATGCTAGTGTAGCAAGTGCATCTGCCATTTGGTTTTCATTCCTAGGTATGTGTTTGAAGATGCATTTGGAAAATTTTTGTGAGATTTTCCATACGGCTTCCACGTAGGGATGGAGTGATTCTTTTTTTATTTCCCAATCGCCAGTGACTTATTTTATAACCAGAGCTGAGTCTCCAACCACCGATACTTCTTTTGCCCGTGCCTTTCGAAGTGCCTCTAACCCAAACAGGCAAGCCTCATATTCTGCCCTGTTGTTTGTTACTGGGAATTCCAATCTTTTGGAAAGGGGTATAACTTTGTTTTGTGGTGTTATTAATACAACACCTAGGCTGGCTCTATTTCTATTCCTTGCACCGTCGAAGAACATTTTCCACTCTACACCAGCATCCTCTATCAATGCTAGTTGCTCATCTGGAAATTCTAGATTTTCAATGTAATTAGAGTCTAAGGGTTGATTTACCAAAAATTCAGCGATTGCTCATCCCTTAATGACTTTTTGGTCATATTCAATGTCAAATTTAGATAGTAGCAATAACCATAGTGAGAGTTTTCCAGCTAGTCTTGGTGACTGGCATAAGTACTTCATCGAGTCTATCTTTGCGACGACTTTTATATGATAAGATTGGAAGTAATGTCGTAGCTTCTTTGTCAACCAAACCATCATTGTGCAGATTTTCTCCACCAAGGTGTAACATGACTCATACTCGAGTAATTTTTTGCTCAAGTAGTAGACTACATGTTCACTTCTATCTTAGTGTTCTTGCACAAGCATGGCTCCAATCGATGACTCCTCAATTGCTAGGTATAGGATCAAGGGCTTTCAGGTTCTGGTGGGTGGAGGATCGGTAGGCTTAACAAGTATTGTTTGATTTTGTCAAACGCTACCTGGCACTGGTCATTCCAAACTACTGGTTGGTCCTTTAGTAGTAATTTGAAGATTGGCTCGTAGATGGTAGTGAGTCTAGCGATAAATCTGCTTACATACTATAGAGACCCCAGGAAAGACCGGACTTCTTTCTCAGTTTTTGACGCGGGCATATCCCTAATGGCTTTGCTTTTATCAAGATCCATCTCAATTCCTTTTTGGCTGACTATATGCCCCAGGAGCTTCCTTGATGTGATCCCAAATACGCACTTTTTCAGGTTCAAGCGTAGATTATATTTCTCGATTCTGGTGAGAAACTTATCTAGGACAGTTGGATGTTCCTCTCTGGTGTTGGACTTCACAAACATGTCAGCAACGTAAACTTCCACTTCCTTATGGATCATATCATGAAGGAGGGTTGTGACGGCCCACTGATATGTTGCACCAGAGTTTTTCAAACCAAATGGCATTACCTTGTAGCAGTATACGCCCCATTCAGTGATGAATGCTGTCTTGATCTTATTAATTTTTACCATCAGTATTTGGTTATAGCCTAAGAAGCCATCCATGAAGAAATACATAGCTGCCCTTGCTGCGCTGTTGACCAGTACATCGATGTGGGGTAGGGGGAAATCATCCTTTGGGGAGGCTTTGTTCAGATCCCTGAAATCCACATAGACTTTGACCTTGCCATCTTTCTTTGCTACTGGAACTATGCTGGCTAGCCACATTGGGTATTCAACCACTTCTAAGAATTTAGCTTCAATCTGCTTTGCCAATTTAGCCTTGACCTTTTCTTCCCATTCAGGCCTTAAGCGACGTAGTTTCTGTTTTATCGGCTTGGTCAGAGGGTCAGTTAGGATGTGGTGCTCTGCTATTTGCCTGTCTACTCCGGGCATGTCTTCGTATGACCAAGCAAACGCTGTCACGTGATGTTTAAGTACATTCATGATCTCTCTTTTTCTTTAGAAGTCAAATCATTGGAAATTGTCACCATTTTTCGTGACTCGTTTGTACCCAAGTTAATTTCATTTAATGATGTATCATGAATGTTAAAGATGCTATGCGTATGATCATATGAATGCATGGTGTCGTCAGGCAAAACATCAAACAATTAAGCAAACTTGTCATACTTCATTGAATGAGCCTCATAGGCAAAATTGTCAAAAAATTAGAAATATTCATTATTACATCGTCAATTTCCTCCTCCACAGGTGGAGGGGCTTCAGTTGTGGCAGCAACAAGTGCGTCGGTGGTAGGTTCTACCTCGAGAGTGGTCTGTACCAGCTTTTCGGTGAGGAGCTTGATAGTGCCTGGTAGATCTTGGTCTCGCGCACCACTTTTCTTCATCAACTAGTTAACAGCCTTAGTGAAAGCCGCCATCGCATCTTCCAGTACTCCACCTTTTTCATATTCCTCAGTCAGGGTTATTTCCAGGATTAGTTTGTCCTCTAGTTCCGCATCAACAGGGGACTCAATCAGCTTGCCGATCATGAAGTCAAACACATCATTGAATATCTCAACCCCCTTGACTTCCTCAAAATTCAGGACTGTCAGTTCCGGCTCTCCCAGATATGCCTTAGTGCCTTCCGCCTCACAGACGCTTACCATGTTACAAAACATGGGCTGTTTGTGCTTGTACATTTTCATGCTCAGGGTGAAACCTAGACCCAATCTAGGTGTGATAAGAATAAGATCGATGGCCATGATAATCCCTTGATGATATTTTCCCAAGCCTTTTCCAAGGATGAAACCCTGCTTCTTCATTTGAGCTCTAAGGCTTCCAGGGAAAAAATGATATCCCTTTGGGTTTCCACGCCCTTTCTTCTTTTCTTCACTGGCCGCCGCCACCCTCAGCCCTTGCATTGTTCTTTCCTCAAATGCGGTTGCTACCATCATTGATTCCTCATCAGCCTCAATCGTCACTAGCCTCCCCTTATGGATAAGTTTTATCTTTTGATGCAGAGTGAAAGGGACTGCCCCTATCGCGTGGATCCACGGCCTTCCCAAAAGCAGTGAGTAAGTTACTGGAATATCCAGCATAGTGAACTTCACATTGGATCTCACTCCTCCAGCGGTGACCCCTACTTCAAAAATAGGCTCGGATCACCGTATCGGATTTGGCGAGCATATCCTCCCTTAGCCCTAGAAAAGGTAGGCCCTAAGAGGACAGAGATTGAGGGCCAAGCCATCATCGACCATCATGCATGGCATTGCTCTGTCAAAAATCTAAACATTGATGAATAGGGCTCGATCGTGCAACCCTAGCTCCTGCGATAGCTCTGAATGATCAAAAGTTATAGAGGGCATTTGAGGGGGGCAATTCCTTCCCCAATTGTAGTGCACATCTCAATCATCGAGTTTGTGTGCGTAGCAGGCATTTTCATCAACCTCTTCACCAAGCCCATTTTATGCTTCTAAAATGTCTCGAGCAGCCTCCAGATACTATATTTGGCCTGAGTCCCTTTCAACTGATTTACCAAGGGATCTATATCCAGCATGTCTTCATCCACCTTTGGGGGTAAAGGTGGCTCGGGTTATTCCCTTGCTATTTCCTTCGGCCTGGAGTCATTGAGCTATACAGTCTCATCCCTTCTGAAAACTCTACCACTCCGAGTAACCCTTAGTACTCCATTCTCTATCACTCTCGTTTCCTTAGAATTGACCCAAGGGTACTGGTCATATCCATCCTCCGCTTGGCTGCATCGCCTCTTCCACTTGTAAGAATCTAAGTTTATAGGCTTCTTCCCATCAGAGATGATCTCTCCCTCAACCGAGGTTCCTTCTTCGGGTTTCTTTTTCCTTCTCGACTTAGGGACATATGCATTGAGATCAATGGGCACCCTTACTAGTACTTTCCCTGATTCCACCTTCATTGTGTCTTCCCATGGTTCACCTCCATTTGTGGAGAACACTTCTGCCAATGGATCTTCCCCCATGGCTTCACTCTCATCAAACACTGCGTTAACCATAGGGTTGGACCGAGATAACATGGCTAGCACAGAACTGGTGGGTATTCCCATTCCCACTGCAAAGATGTTACGGTGTTTGTATGTGAACTCCCTGTCGAGGTGATGAGCATGGTATGATAACTCATCAAAATCTAGTATAGTTTACCTCACCAGATGGTAGCGGTACCATTCTCGGGATCCCCCTACTATCAACTATACTGCAGAAGGCTCAGATGGTCTTGGCACCAACACTAGATAGATAAACATCCATCGCTTTACGTAGCTAGTGAGCTTTTCTCCTTCCCTCTATACACAAGTGAGAAGATCTCGCATGGTTTGTTTCTGAGGTTCTAGATATGCAAACTCCATCTAGAACTCTGCAGAGATGTAGTTCCAATTACTCTTGGTCTCAACTGACTGCATTTCACACCACTAACTTGCTACTCATGCTAGTGAGCAAGGAAACAACATAGCTATCATATTTTAAGATAGGCCCTATGCTCGACACAAGATATAAAAATTAGACAAGTGAGAAGATGGTGTGTCATTCTCGTTAAAAACTGACATTCCGGCCAAGCTAAAACTGGCCCTCAAGACTTCTTCCCATTCTCTAATCATCCGATTGCTTGACTCATATTCAAGCATCTCCCTCACATCGTTTGAGTCTATCCCCGACTTAATCTCCATCACATACTCCTCTCCCTTGTTTGAGTTTATCGTTGCTACTTCTCCTGACAGTTCCCTTCCTACGCGAAGCGACGTAGATTTCTGGCCGGTAAATCCCAACATCCCAGCAAGGTTGATCTCAACAGCTTTAATCTTACCCCCGCACCCTTGGTGGTTCGAATCTTCCTCTAGCATCTTCAAAATTCGATTAGGATTGGTTCTCGACCCAACCATCATCGCAAATTCTCCAAGCCCTTCAGATAGGCAGCTCAGGACCTTCCACTCTTCTAGCCCGGAGTTAACCATTCCTACCCTTGCCTCAAAATTCGGTAAAGGGTTATTCTTCGTGCTTGTCTTAAGTGCAAGCTCATGGATAACCTTGTCAGCCACCAGTTTCTAAATAGCTTTTAGCAGCTCCTTACAGTTATTTATGTGATGTCCCATGGCCACATGATAATGGCAGTAATTGTTCTTCTCTTCTGGCTTGGGAGGGACATGCTTCTTCAAGCTCTCTAATTGATTAAGTTCACACAGCTTGGTGAACAAGAATCCCAAATTAGCAGCGTATGGCGAGATGCCATGATATTCTTCCTTTGGCAACCTAACAACGGCTACCTTCTCTTCCTTCACCAATTGTACTACAGGTTACTTTGCCTTCACCTGCACCGGGTTAGAATCATTCTTCCTGTATAGGGCTTAGCAACTTGTTACCCCATTTCCGCCTCCATGGTATCATACCGCTCTATCTTCTTAGCTCGCACAAAAACTTCCTGATGGAAAGTCTTAGATCCCAGCCTCTTCTGATAAGACGGTAGTGCACCATCTAAAAGCTTCATGATCATCTCCGGTAGAGATAGGCGAGACTGTAAATGTACTAGCATAGCCATCCATCTCTTGAAATAAGGCTTGAAGCTCTCCCCCTATTTCTACCTCACTACCTCCAGATTCTACATAGTAGTGACCATCAGGGTATTAAAGCCATAGTGGTCCACCATCGCCTGGGACAGACATCCCCAATCATAGGCTATGTCCATCGGTAAGTGACTGTACCACTCATTTATGGGGTTTCCCAATGTAACGATGAACAATTTGGCCATCATTCGATCACTTATCCTCAAAACCCTCATCACGTTCTGATAATGCACGATAAGCATGCGAGGATCTGTATTACCCATGTACTTTTCAAACTGGGGCATAGCAAAGGTCGGCGGTAAAGTATCCTCATCCCCAACTATGGGATGCACTGGGATTGCACCCCTCTGCCCTTACACATGAGTGGCTAAGAACTGTCTCTAAAATTCAACCATTCCAGGCTGTTGAAGGATACTGTTTGGGGTCTCCGAGAAGCCCCCATATTGTGAACTCGGGTAGTGCTGCCCCTAACCTTGAAATGTCTGATAAGGTCTGCCCCTTTTGGGTACTGTGGGCTGAGCCACCCCTTGTATAAAGGGAATGTAATTAGAATAGGGCCTGATTTCTAAAGGCCCTACCACCCTTGGTGTAAATGAAGCATTCCTCGCCTGCCATGAGAAAAACTGACCATCCACCTATGGCTCATACACTGTCTACGACTGACCCTGCCCCATGCCGAACTGATAGAAGTTAGGGGTGACTGTTGCAGAACTTGGAAATACAACAGCGAAAGATGACGGTCCCCCTAGTAGAATTGTGCCACCGACATTTAGCACCACATCATTTGCCCTCTACTTGGGATGCCTAGTTCTAGTGTGGCGGTTGAGGATTAACATAAACTGGTCACTATTAGGGAAGGCATTCATTGCAGTAGCAATCTCGGCGCTCACCGATGATTGGTTGGTTTGTGGGTTCTAACCTGCCCTGAGAGCCTGATTATTGGTCACATTCTCTTCTTGTTGATAGGCCATGTTACGGAAGCTACGCGAAATGTTTTGTTCTGAATCTGAGCTAGAGTCAGTGTATGAAATTCCTTCTTGGTGAGCCGTGGTTAGGGAGATGCGGATTAGCCGGCGAGAAGCCCTGTTCTAAGCCTTTCGGTAGATAGGCTTTTTCTTGGCTGAAATACACACGGAGATTGTCAAGGAATGCATGTAAAATCATGATGCGTGAAATGTTTAATGTTATCGCTGCGAAAAAAAGGTTAGCATGCGATGATGTGAGATAGAAATCACTCACGAAAAGAGCAGAATCGTTAGTCCATGCAATAAATAAAGGACCATTGGTTTTGAGATTCATACTCTATCCTGGGGACAGTGTGAAATGAAGTGACCTAATTACCTGTGTGGTGATAAGTCAAGGGTTCGAGAACTAAAGTTAGTTTTCTTGGTGTTCGGATGACCAGTGTGACATACCATAACGAAAAGTGATCCCAAAATGTATGGAAATAACTACCATATGCAGCATATAGATGAATGTTTTAGTTCTTTTGTCCCATTGGGGAAAGGTCTTAGATGTCAGTGGACATCATCACCAAATGTATGTAGTGATGCGTGAGTATTTTGGGTGAAAAGTAGGGTTTTAGGGGTAAGTTTTACCACCTATGAGCCTAGGTTAAGACATCAATAGGGATATCCTTTGTGTTCATGTTTGCCTCATCTAGGCCTTTGGTGTGTACAATTTCCCCGATAGGGCTATAAGTCGGATGCCAAGTGGACATCGCATAAGGATTTGGGTAGGTTTGTCTTAAGAGTGGAACATCATGTTGACATCGTGCTAAAACTTAGGTTGAATGATGCTACATGATTCTAGTTGGTTTCATGTTATCCTAAGGTGACATGATCTCAAGTGTCTACTAAGTCTTCAGCATGAATGACATTAAATCATGTTTAATATGAGTGTGTGCGTTCAAGTGTCTGCACTAAGATTTGTGGTTTGCATGGGACATTTGTACAATGAATGATGAATTGGAAAGTGGTAAACACTTAGCACATAGCACACAACATCTTTCTTCCAACCATACAACTCCCACGCGTAGGGTTTTTGGCTAGTCGCTATCCTAAGTTTGGTTTATCTTAGTACCGTGAGGATACTAAGGAGCGCACCTGCAGGAAAATATAATGCATGATCGTGTGTTTGGGTAACACCCTAGGGAAAATGCTTATGGCTTATTTACATGAGGGTTTATAAATGGGTTGCTGATGTAGAAGGTTCTTGCTGCATTGAAATACACTCCAAGCCTCTCCCCAAATAGGTTTTAACGAGGGAGGTACATGCGATATGGCAACAAGTACTCTACTCGCTCAAGTACTATCTTTTCTCAGGGAGGTAGATTAGTACAAGAGAAAGTTTTGCGGTCATAGGGGTCCCTTAGACTTATGGGCTAATCCCTTCTACTGCAATGCGTTATTTACGAATATGTCATAATTAAGAGAAAATGGAATAATGTGATCAATAATTTTCGGCACTAATCCAAAATCTAAAATCTGTTTTTAAAAAAACAAGTTTGTAGAAAAAATCCCCAGCGGAGTCGCCACTGTGAGCGGGCGACACGGAGCGGTGGGCCAAGAGATTTCATAAGCGTGGTCCACCGGGGTGTTTGAAAAAAGGTGCACTGGGTCGGGGACCTAGGAAAAAGGTTGAAAGAGAAGGCAAAAACAATTTTAGATCAGTTTGAACCCGAATACACCGTCTCTTAGTATGGAGTAACCACCTGGATTAGCTCTTTCCAGGAATTAGCATCCTGTGAGGCTTAACGTTCGGGGGATGGCCCACTATGACACAAAGATTCGGGTTTAGGATAAGTTGCTTATTTCTCATTGGATCACATTATATTACATCTACAGAAAACTGTATTCTCTTAATTGTGCACATTCGCGTTTAGGTCGTTTTTTTATTTTAAATGCATGATTCATGTATGGTGAAAATAATAAACCATCCACAAGGTGAAATAATAAACCATCCATAAAGAAGTAAGTAAATGCGGAAAATAAATATGAAAAATAAAGATTAAAAGGCTTCTAAAAATCAGGGGATGCAACCGCCCGCTAACCTATTAATTACATTTCCCAAAAAAAGAAATTGCGATACCCGAAGGAAAATTAAAATCCTAAACATACATCTAATCCTAATCTACCTGCATCCACAAAGGTTAGAATAGGGGATATCACACATATGTTAATTTTGAATTTAGCGAGGCTCGTGTGGCCTAAAAAATTCAATCGTGATAAGGTGTTTGTTATTTAAAATAAACAGTTAATTTTATTAGCACGTTGGTTGCTTATTTGAATTAATGAAATTGCTCGCATGGTAAATTGGTGAGGGTTGTTATCCGGGAATATGTTTTAACATACATCTCCTTTTAATAAAGAAAAATAGATGAAGAAGAATTACAACATTTGAATAAAATAAAAATTCTAGGTTCACAAATGAAATCAAAAGAAGAAGAAGAACACCGAAAGCACGGAAATTACAGTTCTAGGAACTCAGAGGCTTACCCTATCGGAATGAATCCACTTCGAAGATATTCGGTAGCATTTGAAAATCCTCCTCATCCTTTAGTTTAGGTAAAAAATTGTTGCTGTAAAAGTCCAAAAAATCTTCGTTTAGTTCTTCGGAATTCTAAAAGCTATATTTTGTCTGTCATTTGTTTGGGTCCCGATTATTGAAAAAGCCCCGATTATTTATAGGAGAAATCCTAAAAATCCAAAAAAGGTAAGTTTTTTCGGTAAGGGATCTCGCCGGAAAAAAGTTGGCGAGGCTCATTGCTGGGTCTTTGGCGAGATCGCGAAAGACTTTGGCGAGGCAACCTCGCGAAATCTTGGTTAGACATACCCTCGCCAACGAGTTTGGCGAGGGTTGCCTCACCAAGGAGTTTGGCGAGACTGCCTTGCCAAAGCTCATTTTTTAGCGAGGCCTGCCTCAGGCCTGGGATTCAGTTTCCCTTGGGTTTTTGTTTTTGAATTTTTTTATGTTATTTTCATATATTTTAATTAATTTCTGAATTAAAAGGATAAAATTAAATAATTTTATTGAAAATGTCCTTTTGAATTTAGAGACGAGGAGGATTCCTATTCGGATACATCTGGATACTTGAAAATTGTGTGATTCAAGGATAAAATCCTGAAAAGCCATCATCATTGAATGCGTGAGCTAGTACAAAATCCCTTGCTCACAGTTAACAGGGAGATGATTGTACCACTCGTTAACGGGAATTCCAAGAGTAATGATGAATATCTTGGCCATCATGTGATCACTTATCTTCAAAGCCCTCATCACGTTCTGGTAATGTATAAGGTGAGCATAAGGGTCTGTGGTGCCTATGTACTTTTTGAACTGAGGCATTGCAAAAGTTGGTGGCAGTGTATCCTCATCTCTAGCTGCCAACTGTGCCGGGAACATGCCCATCTACCCTTGTGTAAGGTAACCACCATGGGTAGCCAAGAATTGCTGCCATAGCTCCGCTACCCCGGGTTACTGGAGGATGTTATTTCCTGCTAGTAAGTAATCGTCATACTGACTTCCTTAATTGTATTGCCCTTGGCCCTGAAACATAAAAGAAGTTGCGTTTGTTCGCCACTTTTCTACTGATAAGTTTAATAGTTTGTTCACAAGATTCGGCTATATATCAATGGTGCTAAAACCTTGTTCACAAAAAATATAGGTGTTGTCAGTACCTCTTATCAAATAGAAAAATGATGATAACTGCAAGTATACAGTTGCGATGTAGTTTTAAAAGATATCGATCCCACAGGGAAGGGCTAGCTCTAAAGATCAACAAGGAAGATAAAATAAAGAAAATAAAATATAATAAAGTAAAGTTTTAGGAAAGAAGGATTAGAATGAAAAATGAGTAAATATAGGTTTGAAAGATTAGAGAACCTAAATATGTAGATTTTCCCTATGAAATAAGGATAGTAGAGAAAGCATGCAAGTTCAACAAAGATGTTACGATTCACTAAACTAATCTAACAGACTCAGTTCTAAATACACAGATATTCAATTATTCACTGCAGAGCAACACATGAAATGACTTTTCTAAATCTAGCGCAAACGAATTAAGACTATCATATAAACCTAAACAACATCAATACTATGCTTAGTACTGGTCGCTCTCACATAGCCACATTTAGCAAGTTACCATTCCAAAAATGTTAGCTCACTAAACAGCGTTATATCACAGATCTAGTGATTATACACGATATTGTTAACCCCGAAACTACTCTTAAAATTAACTCCAACGCATATAATTTGATTAACATAAAAGACTTAACACGAAATACGCATTATGACACATAGACATATCATAAACTTCAAAATAGAAAGTATAAGTAGAAAGCAAAGCAAAGTTGTAAGGTATG
>CATIWQ010325996.1:0-20399 GCA_949673415.1 Euphorbia schlechtendalii | reverse complement strand
GAATGATGGATGGATAGACAAATGTATGAAAGATTAGAGAAGATAAAAAGTATATAGATATTCCCTACAAACAAGTATAGCAAAGAAAACATGCAAAATCATCAAAGATATTATGTACATTAGATTAATTTAACAAATTCGGTTCTAAACACTCAGATATTCAATTATTCACCACAGAGCAACACATGAAATGACTTTTCTAAATCTATTGCAAACGAATTAAGATGATTATATAAACTTGGATAACAACATTACTATGCTTAGTACGAGTCGCTCTCACATAGCCATATTTAGCAAGTTACCATTCCAAAAATGTTGGCTCACTAAACAGCGTTATAATCACAGATTCAGTGATTATACACAATCTCGTTAACCCCGAAACTACTCTTAAAGTTAACTCAAAAGCATATAACTTGATTAATATAAAAATCTCAACATGAAATACACATTATGACACATAGACATATCATAAACTTCGAAATAGAAAGTATAAGTAGAAAGCAAAGCAAAGTTGTAAGGTATGCAAGTGAAAGCTAAAGTTGATCAAACCGTATCCACTCTTTAATGGGAGATGTCAATTCCCGCAATTCCTACGTCTGCTTTGAATTCGGTCTCAGCTCGTATAGAACCTCTGCTAGGATGCTATTCTTTGTGAATATCGAACAAATGAATGTTGAAGAATGAAAACGTTTATTGATAAGTGCTTTGCAATTACACTCATACAATAAACGCTCGAATATGTAGAGAAATCTAGTGATCGATTAAGGATTCAAATCACTTATACATTTTCTCGCTAACACTTAAGAAAGTAGCGAAATCTAGACATTTTTACTCTCTATCTATGCATACACATGCACTATAACACACACATAATCACACACAATCCATGCCCACGAAATTGGTGAGTTTGGAGCCCTATTTATAGAGTATGAAGGGTTGCGACTATCCAAACGAAGGGTTGTGTCCATTGGTGAATGATTACATCTCTTCATTATGATTGGTTGAGAAGCTTTGATTTAATCCATAAAGGATAGGCACCTTTTCATGATTGGTTGACTTATGATAAGTGTCTTTTCGTTGGTAGTTGATGGCGGTTGATCATGCTTATCTGGCGGTTGGTAGTTAAGAAGATAATACCAGAAAATCATCCAAGTCATGACTGCGAGACACAAGTCGTGACCGTGAATCTTTAATTGGTAGACTTCTATTTCGGAAGTAAACAAGTCACAACCGTGAATTGAGTTTTACTCAGAAATCTTCTTGTAATTTCACCGATCTTCGACAGCTTCGATCCTAAGCCAAATCTTTAAGGTCCATGCCTCTTTTTGCACCTTTTCCACTCTTTTTCATAGATACCACTTTATATCATTTTACTCCCAAGATTTACCTAGTATCTGCATTTGCATAAAAAAACAACTACATACCACGTGAAATCTTTTATATGAAGTATAAAAATGACTAAAACTATAGTGTTTAATGTGTGAAATTAATGTGATAATAAGTGTAATTGTACACTTATCAGGTTGCCAACGGGCTTGCCTTGTGCCGTAAACCGGGCTTGTGCATAGCCCGTCATGAACACGGGATTTTCTACCAGCTCGCGCGTTCAATGATTATGGCTTTTCAAGATTTTTATCCTCGAATCACACAATTTTCAACCATCCAATGATCTTCAAATGGGAGTTCTCCTCATTAAAAACAATGTTTGGAACCCTAAATAAATATTTAGGACCATAAAAAATATTTAAAAGGCTCAAAGTAAAAATTTATAGGCTTATAATATTTTAAGGGTCCAAAATAATTTAATTAGATTATTTAGAAATATAGGTATATATATAAATAAATAAATATATAAATATATATATATAATATAATATAATATTTTAAAATAAAAAAAATTAAAAAAAAGCATTGGACCAAAGAAATCCGTTTGGCCCCCTCGCCAAACTCTCTGGCGACCTCGCCAACCAGTTTGGTGAGGTCATCAGACTTTTTGGCGACCTCGCCAAACATTTTTACATTTTTTGGATTTTTCGGGATTTTCCTATAAATAGTCGGACTTTTTTGAATTGAAGGGGGATCGAAATTTCAAAGAAAAACACTGAAAAACACTACAAAAATATTTTCTTTCATTTCTTTCAATATTTTCTTGGATCCAAAACACAATTGGATACCAACTTTTAATTATTTTCAAATCATTCTTCATCTACTTTTCTTCTAAAATTCCTCAGATATTCTCAGGTCCGAAAACAAATTTAGAACCCGAGTCTGATTATCTTTTGGATAAGTAAACACTTATTTTCCAATTAAACTACAACTTAAATCAAAATGAATGAGGAACAAACCCGGGGATCATATGGATACGCCGAAGTGGATTCACGCCAAAAAGTTAAGCCTCTGACTTCCTAGAACTGCGAATTCCACGCTCATCATCTGCTTCATCTCTTTTTGATTTTTATTTGTGGACCTAGGAATTATTTTTATTCTTTATTGTTGTGAATGTTGCAACCTTCTCCTTCATCTTTCATTTCTTTTCTTTTAATTTCTATGTTAAAATACCCCCACGAAGGGAATAAAATATATTCTCGGATAACAGTCCTCACCACTTTGCCATGTGGTTATTTTCACTAATAAAATTGACCAACATATGTGTAAATAAAAATGAACTATTTTGATATAAAAATAACAACTTTAAATGGTCGATATTTTAATTAGGCAACACGGGCCTTGCTAAAATCAAATCGAACATATGTGCCATATCTTGTGCTAACCTTTATGGGTGCAGTTTAGATGTATGCCTAGGATTTATTTTCCTTCGGGTATTGCAATTTTTACAGAAATTGTAATTAATTGATTAGGCGGGTGGTTGCATCCCCCGACGTTTTGTAATTTGTAATCTTTATTTTTCTGCATGTACTTTTCACATTTATTTACTACTTTGTGGATGGTTATATTGCTTTTAAACATACGTGTATCATGCATAATAACTCAAAAATGACCTAAGTATGAATATGCACAATTAAGAAAATACGATTTTTTGTATATGTAATATAATGTGATCCAAAGAGAAATAAGCAACTTATCTCGAACCCGAATCTATAGGTCTTAGTGGGCCATCCCCCAGACGTTAAGTCTCATAGGACTCTAATTTCTAGAAAGAGCTAATCGAGGTGGTGACTCTACACTAAGAGACGGTGGATTCGGGTTTGACCAATCTAAAATGTTTTCGCTTTCTCTATTACAACATTTTTCCGGGTCCCTTGACCCGGTGCACTTTTCACTTAAACACCTCGGTGGACCGCGCCTCTCATCTCTGTGTGCTCTTGGCCCTCCGCTCCTTGTCATCTGCTCACACTTAGTACAAGTCGCTCTCACATAGCCAGATTTAGCAAGTTACCATTCCAAAAATGTTAGCTCACTAAACAGCGTTATACTCACAGATCTAGTGATTATACTAAATCTCGTTAACCCTGAAACTACTCTTAAAGTTAACTCAAAAGCATATAACTTGATTATATAAAAGACTCAACACGAGATACACATTATGACACATAGACATATCATAAACTTTGAAATAGAAAGTATAAGTAGAAAGCGAATCAAAGTTGTAAGGTATGCAAGTGAAAGCTAAAGTTGATCAAACTTTATCCACTCTTTAATGAGAGTCGTCAATTCCCGCAATTCTTGCGTCTGCTTTGAATTTGGTCTCGACTCGTACAGAACCTCCGCTAGGATGCTATTCTTTGTGAATATCGTATAAATGAATATTGAAGAACAAAAACATTTATTGATAAGTGATTTGCAATTACACTTATACAACAAATGCTCGAATATGTAGAGAAATCTAGTGATCGAAATAAGGTTTGAATCACTTATACATTTTCTCACTAACACTTATGAATGTAGCGAAATCTAGATATTTTTACTCTCTATCTATGCATACACTATGCACTATGACACATACATAATCACTCACAATCCCCTCTTTTTTAAAAATTGGTGAGTTTGGAGCCCTATTTATAGAGTACGAAGGGTTGGGTCTATCCAAACGAAGAGTCGTATCCATTGGTGAAAGATTGCATCACTTCGTTGTGATTGGATGAAGTGGTTTGATCTTATCCATAATGGAAAGGCACCTTTTCATGATTGGTTGACTTCCAAAAGGTGTCTTTTCATTTGGTAGTTGATGGCGATTGGTCATTCTTATCCGGTGGTTGAAAGAAGAGAAGAGTTGATCAAAAAATCGTCAAGGTTGCAATCGTGAATACTTGGTTGGCAACTTTCTACTGTGAAAGTTAACAAGTCGCGACCATGATATGTATGTCATGATCGTGACATGCCTTTTTCACATGATTCCTCTTTGCGATTTCTACTGATCTTTGACATCTTCAATCCTTTACCAATTACTTAAGTTCCACACATCTTTTTGCACCTTTTTCACTCTTTTTGCGTAGATTTCCAACTTTAATCTGCATTTGCATAAAAAACAACTACATACCACGTGAAATATTTTATATGAAGTATAAAAATGACTAAACTATAGTGTTTAGTGTGTAAAATTAATACGATTATAAGTGTAATTATACACTTATCAGTGAGTTTAGAGCCCTATTTATAGAGTACAAAGGGTTGTGTCTATCCAAACGAAGAGTCGTATCCATTGGTGAAAGATTGCATCACTTCATTGTGATTGGATGAAGTGGTTTGGTCTTATCCATAATGGAAAGGCACCTTTTCCTGATTGGTTGACTTCCAAAAGGTGTCTTTTCATTTGGTAGTTGATGGCGGTTGATCGTTCTTATCCGGTGGTTGAAAGAAGAGAAGAGTTGACCAAAAAACCGTCAAGGTCACTACCGCGAATATATGTCGTAACCATGAATACTTGGTTGGTAACTTTCTGTTGTGAAAGTTAACAAGTCGCGACCGCTATATGTATGTCATGATCATGACATGCCTTTTTCACATGATTCCTCTTTGCGATTTCTACCAATCTTTGACATCTTCCATCCTTTGCCAATTCCTTAAGTTCACACATCTTTTTACAGATTTTTCACTCTTTTTACATAGATTTCCAACTTTAATCATTTTACTTCCAAGATTTACCTAGTACCTGCATTTGCATAAAAAAACAACTACATACCACGTGAAATCTTTTATATGAAGTATAAAAATGACTTAAACTATAGTTTTAATGTGTAAAATTATCATGATAATAAGTGTAATTATACACTTATCACTTGGCCCCAGAGTTCCCACTGTTGTAAAGAATGGAATTCGTGTCCCAGTATATCCAGAGGACTACGACGATGCTGATCTGAGGCTTCTCAAGGACAATGCAACATCAATTAACTACTTACAATTTACGCTAGATCTTACTTAGTTCAACAAGGTCTCATGATGCATGATAGCATAGGAAATCTGGATAAAGCTGGAGATTACCTACTAGGGGACGGACAAGGTCAAAGAGTCGAAGATCAATCTCATGTTGAGGGAGTATGTGATGTTCTCATTAGGCGCTGGTGATGGTATTTAAAGCATGAATACCAGGTTCATTAACATCGTTAATGAATTGAAAAGATTGAGGAAGGAGTTAACTAAAGAGTAGCTTGTAAAGAAGATTCTACACACCCTTACTCTAGAGTGGGACTCCAAAAAGAGAGCTATTGAGGAGGCTCATGATCTGAAGACCTACAGCTATGATGAGTTGATAGGCACCTTGCTGACCCATGAGATGTCTTTGAGGAAGTATTCGGATGACTCTAAAAGGAGTCGAGGCAAGGAAAGAGAGGACAAAGCCATTGTCTTGAAATCTGATTCATCTGATGAGTCTACCAGTTATGACTCTGATGAGCAAATGGCCTTTCTGACTAGGCATTTCAAACGCTTCATGAAGGACATGAAGTTCAACAAGAAGAAGTTTCTTGATAAAATCAAGTCAACTTAGAAATGGCGTGGAGTTGAGGAAGGACCTAAGAAGGAACACATCAAAGACATCAAGTTCTTTGGTTGTAGTGAGAAAGGCCATATCCAATCTAGCTATCCTAAGGCGAAGAAGGACAAATTTGAGAAGAGGTTCAATAAGAAGAATGAGGCACTTACTGCCACCTGGAGCGATTCAGAAGAATCCTCGTCTTCTAATGAGGAAGCAACTAATTCCGCTAACCTCTATCTTATGACCATCGAGAGTTAAAGGGGTGAAGGCTCAACATCTACCTCTTGTAGATATCAATCCACTGCAAACTCTGAAGCTGCACGTAATAAGGGAAAAGCTCTTGAAGCTGAGGTAAATCTTAAAATTCCCTAATCTATGGAAGAATATGCCCAGGCTCTCTTTGATGTTATGAAATTGACTAAAAAGTCGATGAAGAACATCAAAGAGCTAGTGAAGAGAAGTGATAATATGGAAGACATTGTTGCTTCCTTATCTCTTGATATCCACTTTCTTCAAGAAAAAAAATGAGTATCAAGACAGTTCAAACAGCAAGCTCACTAAGCAATTAGATGAGTTGACTGCTGAGGTTATAGCTTTAAAGAAAAAGTAGAATCCTCCTCCAGCCAAAAGTCAACCTTTGAATAACCAAACTCACAATTCTAAGAGGAAGAATTCCTCTAAAAAGAAGAAAGAGAGCCAGCCCAAAGCAAAAATGGCGTGTGGTTTTTATAGAAAAGATGGACATGCCATAGTAATGTGTAGGCATAAAAATGGTTATTATGACAAGTATGACTAGAATAACCTAAGCACTTCTAACAAGGGAGGACCCAGCTCGAAAGCATGGGTATCTAAGAAAACATAACCATTTTGCAAGTGAGCCTTATATTCGTTGAAGACTCTAGAATGTGGTATGTGGATAGCAGATGTTCAAGGCATCTGACGGTAGATGAAAGCCAGTCAGAAGAAATGGGTGTGTCAGTTTTGGAGATAACCAGAAAGATAAGTTTGTGGGCTGTGGCACTGTCGGTGTCTCTCCTTCAATCGAAGTGGTTTCTCTAGTCAAAGGTCTAAAGTTCAAGTTGCTCAGTGTAGCCTAGCTTTATGACAAAGGCAGAATGGTTACATTCTACTTAGTAGGATGCTCAACAATTGATTGTAAGGTTGATTCTACTATTCTCTTTTCTCCTCGAATCAATAAAGTATATATGATTCATTTATCCCCAAATGTGTGTCTTGTATCTAAGGATGATAATTTATGGCTTTGGTACAGAAGGTTGGGTTATGTAAATATGAACATTCTGTCTAAACTGGCCAAAAAGTAATTAGTTGTGGGTTACCCAGCATCAGCTTTGAAAAGGATAAACTATGCTCAGCTTGCCAACTAGGTAAGAAATTTAAGAAATCTTTTAAGTCTATTAATCACATGGTAACTAAGTGACCGTTGGAGCTCCTCCACCTCAATCTTTTAGGCCCAATTCTAACAATGAGCATGGGTGTAAGAGATTTTCATTGGTGGTTGTGGATGACTTCACGAGATTCACTTTGGTAGTCTTGTTGAGTAGCAAAGATGAGACATATGAATCTTTTCTCAAGCTCAGTAACCGGATAATGAACGAAATAGGAACTAAAATCAGTAAAATCCGAAGTGATCATGGACATGAATTCAAGAATTTCCATTTTGAAGAATTCTTTTCAGCACATGGTATTGACCCCAACTTCTCTTCTCCCTATATGCCTCAACAAAATGGGGTTGTAGAAAGGAAGAATAAAACCATAGTTGAGATGGCTCAATCCATGCTCAGTGATAACAATATACCAAAGTACTTTTAGGGAGAAGACACCCAATTCTTCTCCCTATTATATCTTGAATTGAGTTTTAATTTGCCCAATTCTTGAGAAGACACCCTATGAACTTTGGCGAGGGCGTAAGCCTACATTGGTCATCTCAAATCATTTGGCTGTAGGTGCTTTATTCTTAACACCAAGGAGCAACTAGGTAAGTTTGATCCTAAGTCCGATGAAGGTATCTTCTGGGATACTCAACTAACCACAGGGCATATAGAATATATGTCAAAATAACCAGCCTATTAGAGGTGTCTATGCATGTAGATTTCAACGAAACTTACAATGTAGATAGACGTCAATCTAATGAAGATAGAGTACCCCAACACAGTATGCCACTCTTTGTGCTACCCAACCCAGCACAAGAACTTGAAGCTAAGGAAGCCAAAGATGATGAGGATCTTTCTATCAACTTCAACAATGGCAAAGATAAACCTCCACCTCAGTATCCCATTATCGATCCTCCAGTAGCTGATCCGAGTCTTCGAGGAGAGATTAGAGTTTACCGCAACCATCATCTTGATAGCATAGTTGATGATGTTCATAATCTAGTGATGACGCGAGGTCAGCTTAGTAGGATGATGAGTCATCTAGCCTTCATATCATTGATAAAACCCAAGAAGTTTGAAGATGCAGAAGAAGATGATTATTGGATAATCACAATGAAAGAGGAGCTGGATCAATTCAAGCGTAGTAATGTTTGGGATCTAGTTCCGAAGCCGAAAGGGAAATCAATTATTGGAACCAAATTTTAAGAACAAGCTAGATGAAGATGGCTATTTTGTCAGAAACAAAGCTAAGCTTGTTGCGCAAGGCTACAATTAGCAAGAAGGAATCGATTATAATGCAACTTATGCTCCTGTAGCCCAACTTAAAGCAATTTGAATCCTATGTGCCTTCGCATCTCATATGAACTTCAAATTATTTCAAATGGATGTTAAATTGCATTCCTGAATGAATTCATTCAAGAAGAAGTCTATGTTCGCTAGCCTCCAGGATTTGAAGATTCAAAGAATCCTGAGCATGTCTTCAAATTGAAGAAAGCTCTCTATGGATTGAAGTAAGTTCCTAGAGCTTGGTATGAGAGGCTAATAAATTTCTTGATTAGCAAAGACTATGAAAGAGGAAAAGCAGATATGACTCTGTTTATCAAGCGAAGAATGGAAGATGTGTTGCTAGTCCAAATATATGTTGATGATATCATATTTGGAGCAACTGATGAGAAGCTATGCAAGGAGTTTAGCAAGAAGATGAAGGGAGAGTTTGAAATGTCTATGATGGGAGAGCTCAATTTCTTTCTTGGTCTTCAAATCAAATAGACTGATGATGGAATTTTCATCAGTCAGGCTAAGTATGCCAGAGAAGTTCTCAAGAAATTTGACATGGAACATTCAAAGTAATTGTCCACTCCTATGGTCACTGCTACTATCCTGAGTAAAGATGAAGCTAGAAAACCTATGGATAGCAAGTTCTATAGAAGAATCATTGGCTCTCTTCTCTATATCACAGTTAGTAGGCTAGACATTCGATATATTGTGTGCTACTATGCTCATTATTAAGCCAATCCTATAGAATCTCACTTAGCTACTGTTAAGAGAATTCTCAGGTACTTGCAAGGCTCGATTGAAGCAAGTCTGTGGTATCCCAGCATCTCAGACTTCACTCCTAGGGGATTCATAGATGTTGATTATGGTAAAGACAAGCTCGATAGGAAAAGTATAACAAGAGGATGTCATTTCCTTGGAGAGTGTCTTGTCTCATGGTATAGTAAGAAGCAAACTTCTGTTAAGCTGAGTACATGGCAGCAAGAAGTTGTGTAGCACAACTGCTATGGATTAAGCAGCAACTGGAAGATTATGGTATAAGTTAAATTGTCTCGAAGTTATGTGTGATAACAAGAGCGCAATTGACCTATCCAAAAATCCAATTCAGCATGGCAGGATGAAGCATGTCAACATTAAACATCACTTCATTAGGGATCATGTTCTCAGAGGAGATGTCAAGCTGGAGTACATTCCTTCTAAGGAACAACGCGCTGACCTTTTCACCAAGCCATTGCCAAAAGAGCAATTTAATACTTCGAGGTAGTTGATAGGAATGGCTAATCTATGTTGAAGAAGAAGAAGGAAGTTGAAATTCTCAAAATTTTAACTAAGTGTTGGAGATCAAGTCTTGAGAATAACACTATCAATATTTTAAAGTAACGGCATGAGGAATAGTTTTGTGGTTAAAATTCGAGCTCTACATTTTCAAAAAGACGTGCGTTTGAATAGGAATCATTTTTATCAAAAATCACCGTTTTACTGAGGAGGTTTATCTTATGCTCATCTCAGTGTTCATTTTCATCTTGAGCTGTGGTAGCGCCACATGCCCTTGAGAGTTCCTGACTTCTATGAAAGCTAAATAGTTGTAGAGAGAAGGTTACTTGCTTTCTGCGAATTTGAAATCAAAAGCATTCGAACCCTAATTTCTCTTCCCTTTCAATTATTCTTAAATCCTCTCAAATGGCAATTACCAGAACCACATTCAGACTCAAGAGCACCACATTCATGAAGATTGTTATAAATGGTGAAGGGAAAATCAAGAAACTTACTCTTCAAGAGGGAACCCTTTTCACCAAGGTGGAATGGGCTGATAATCTGGATTTCAGTCCCGTTTATGAAGTGGACAATGAAGGGTTGTTGCGAAACAAGACCATGTACAGGATTATCAAGCAGCAACATCTGGGTTCTATTCTTAAGATGGAGGGTCTTGTTATCATACAACTCATCAGAGTTTTCTATTTAAACCTCTACACCATTCCGGGGTTTTACGATGTTCTAATGATGGATTTTGGAGGCAAATCCACTCTCATCTATGCGAGATTGATTGGGAGCGTCCTCAACATGCCTAACAGAGTCACTCAACTCTGCAAAACTGGCGATGAAGACACTATCATTATTCCAGAGGATTGGGAGCTCCCCGCAAATTATGTATCAGGGGAGATAGTAGCAAGCGGCATGAGTTGGATTGCGAGAATGTGCCACGAGCTGGTGGTGAAGCTGCTGCTACCAAAGACTGGGTCTGTGATTAGCTACACCTACTTTGAGAGGTGTGTGGTCTACCATATGGTAGAGGGTAAAAGGCTGAACTGGCCAGTGGTGATCCTTCACCATTTGACTAAGCTGACTACTGTCTATCACTATGGTTACCTCATTATTGAACTTATGAGGGCAGCGAAAGGGGACATCGCTCAATTTTTGGGGGAGTCCAGTGATACAATTTTTCCAATGAAGAAGTGATTCGATAAGGTTCACTTTAGCAAACTGGTTCACAATCAGGTGCATACTAGGTAAAATAAAGCACAACAAAAGTGCAAGTTAAAGTGCGTATAGATAGTAGTACCTATGGACATCTTAAAGGAGGATGAAGATGGCTTCATGGTGGACTTCGATGGCAATGATGACTTGGAAAAAGCCCCCTTATCTAGCATCCTAAGTCACCACCACTGCCTCCTCTCCCAAGTAGAAGGCTACTTCCTTTAAGGCCAAGGCAAAAAGCCCTTCAAAATCCAAAGGTGATGAGGTCCCTTCTCAGCCCCAGCATCAAAGGAGGCAAATGAAGGCCAAACCCACACCCAAAGAGAAGTGGAGGGTAAAATTCAAGATGAGCAGCAAGTGAAGGAATAAGAAGATGTGGCTACGGCTGTTGAGTCCCTACACCAAAGAAAGCGCAAAATGGTTCTTTCTGAGGAATCAAAGGAGTAGGGCAAGGCCAAAAGTCCAAAGAAGAGGACACTCTGAGTCCTAATGTTGATAATGAAGTACAAGATACATTTGCCAAAGTAAAGGGCACTCAACACAACCATTTTGCTACCAACAGGCCCCTGTAACATATGTGCAGGTGGTGAGCAGCGAGGAGGATGTTGGAGACACCCTCTCCCTAATTTTTGAAGAGTTTGATCCCCAAGAACCCAACATCCCCATACCCACTTTCACTCATGTTGAGCAGTCCTCTACTCATCATGAGCAACCTCATGCTGACCCATCCTTGGGTCAAACAGCTAACCAAGAGGTTCCTCAAATTCCTACCCCTCAAATCCAACCTTCTCATGTAAATCCTTTAATCCCCTCAGTTTCTACTCTTGTAGCTATTGATAAACCAATTGTAATTTCTCCTCCTCCTTCCAATATTGTACATTCTCCTATCCATATCCCATCCTCTCCTATTAATACTCAAAACTCTCCTATTCAAATTTCTTCACCCATAAAAATCAATTTCTTCACCCGTAAATAACCCTTCTACACATTCTTCTCTTCTATAAATTCAAACCCAAACCATTTCTTATACATCCATTGTACCTTCTATTCCACTCAACCAAAACATCCCCCAAACTTCTTCTACTGTAAGTTTTTCTGAACCACCCTCTTCTTCAAACCCATCCTCTACCCTCTTAAGCCATCTAGTTAGGGAAGTTCCCAATGCTAAGAACTACGCTCAACAGGGAAACGCACGTGGTCAGAATGCTGAGGTAAATTTTATAGCCTATGAAGCTACTGAACCTAGCAAAGAGCCAATCCTTGAGGATTTGGATGATTCATCTTTCTTAGAAGAAATCAGAGAGTTAGTTAGGAAGAAATTCCCTGCGCTTAAGATAATTGCTGAGTTGGATGGAGCAGTAAGCAAAATGCTACTTGCTCACGAATTGATGGACTAGTCTTCCAGACCTAAGGTAAAGTTGCTTGAGTTCGAAAAGCACACAAGTTTGCCCAGTGAATCTCTCTACTTCAAGGATTTTGAGAGGATTTAGGGTAGCTTGTTAGATATTCCAAATTATTTGGCAAAAGAGAGAGCCAAAAGTTTGGTGGATAAGATGGCTCTAATTCTCACTAGGTTGACATATTCTGCAGCTCAGCTTGGGGCAGCAATCACTGCTATCCCCACATCTATTGCAATGGCTAATGCTATTGCAGGAAAGATAAAGGGTAGTGTGGATGCTGCTACTAAGAACCTGAGTCTCTTAAGTACCAATATGGTAACTCAAGTGACACAGATCCATAAACTGGGTGAGGAGAAAGTAAAAATAAAGAGACTGACCGATTACAAGATCGAGAACATCTTCAAAGAGGTGGAAATTACAAAAGACGTTAGACATAGCATCGCAAAATTGGTTGAGGCCCAGTGGAAGTTCTTGCTGCACATGACAACAAATAAGATGAGATGGTGAAGCTGTTGAAGGACATTTCAACCTAGATGGACAAGGCCCCTGTTGTCAATCTTGACTCTCTCCACAACAAATTAGACACAATTCAACGAGAAGTCAATGAGCACATAACAGAGAAAGTCTCCTCCTGGCAGAAGTTCCTTGTCTCTGCCATGGGGAAGATTTTTCCAGACATGCTAACTCCAAGTTTGCCTACTACAAAATCTTTATGCCCTAAGATCTGTCTGACTATTCACACCAAGCTAAATGTCATCAAGACAAGGTAGAAGACCTGCAAAAGAATATTGGTACTTTGTTGAAGACAGGTGAATTAGACGCAAAGAACATTGATTACATTGCAAAGTGTATATCATCTATTGGTCCCAAAGATCTTGATATTGAAGTGCAACTAAGATCACATTGACTGCAATGGACTTCCAAGGCCTTCTTCAATGCTTTTAAAAGTTCACGTGTCAAGTATTTGACCAGATTACACACCTCTCCAGATATCACCATCTTCTTCTCAATGAACTTAATGACCAAGATTTTCTTACCACCAAGGGCAAAGAGCAACAGGAGTAAGAGATTTCCCCACAAATTATAGGCCAACAAGAGAACTTCTGAGTTACCCTCAATGCCTTCAATATCTGCCTTGAACGAATTATGCCAGGTTAGATAGTAAAGGGGCAGAAGGTAGCTAAAGATGCTCTCTGAACTTCGAATCTCAATAAGAGAACTCTTCCAAGGTAACCGTTTCATCATAAGCCTCCTCAGTAGCAACATCCCAAACCAAATCAAGATAAGACTGCTGGCTCTTCTTGTTCAGTGCATAGAAAGTAGTATAGGCTATGTGCTTTTTAGTTTTTAGAACTTGTAATAGGACTTAGCTGTGTAATCTTAGTTCAGGACATAAATAATGTACTGACTAAGTCAACTTTTGAATTAATAAAAAGTTACAAGTTCCTACCTCAAGTTAACATCTTCTTAACTTTATTGTATGTTGTACATATGTTTCTGCTGTGAACTTAACTATATGATGTAAGAACTCATACAAGAGACCAACTTTGAAGTAAAGCTGAAGTAAGAAAAAGTCATAAGTGAAGAAAAACCCTTTATGTATGGGGGAGCGGAGCTTCTTGAAGAAGACTCACTTAGTATGGGGGAGTTCAAGTTGACTAAGGAAAGTCACTCAGCACAAGGGAGTCTTACATTACTTTCAAGGTATTCTTGATATCTCTAAACTACTTATTCAATTAACTTCTTCTACTACCTAGTTTGCTATCTATCCAAAATGGGGGATATTGTAGAACCCAAGTTAATAGTACCTCATAGTACTTTAATGTTTTAGAAATAGCAAATTGACTTGGATAGTGAAATTAATTGAGTACTAAGTATACTCTTAATTAATGAAGCTGACTAGAGTTTGTTTAAGGGAAAACAACTTAGTTTTGCTGAGTAATTAATTAAGTTATGACTTAGTTTAGGAAAAGCTGAGTCTATCTTGAGTACTACGTAGTTTAGAAGAATTTTTACTCAGTTGTGCTAAGTTAGCTTTTATCTATTAAAAGCTGATTTCTTAGACACTTAGAGAATTAAATGTCACATGTGCTACTAACAAATTCTATGAGAGATAGAATAATCTTTAGTTGTTTTTCAAGTTAAAAAGTGTTGAAATTAAAGAATATTTCTAGTAGTCCTCACAAGATAAAAAGGTGTCAGTACAGAATGTCGAAATTCCCGCACTAAAGTCCAAGGCAAAAGGAATTTCTGACATGTGTTGTTTCTCAATGTCTCCGCGTGACTCTATCAACTTCAGCAATGTCAACCAATCCAAAGATTCCATGTTGCATTCTCGCACGCCTCTCTCAAACCGAATTGCTTGAAGACAAAAGAGATTTTGTTAATGTGATTTTATCGAGTAGCAATGTTCAAATTTCTATCTCTAAACGTCCTGGAATCTGTCTCCAACAAGAAGATTCGAAAGATATGAGGAGAAGAGAAATTGAAGATCAGCAACCTTGAAAAGTTTGCAATGGCTATTTCACAAAGCTTCAAGTATAAATAGAAGCCTGAAGTAGACATTCAAACTTAGTGAATCACCTCGAATTTCTTTTATAGCTGAAACTCTAGGAAATTACTCATAGCTTCAAGAAATTCCAAACTTAAGCAATCAGCAAATAATAATTTTCAAATCTGTTTGTAATAGAGAGAAATACTTAGATTTAACATTGTAAGGATTTAGTCCGTAAATTTCTATTTAAATCTGAGTGTCATTTTAGGAAGGGTACCCAAACTGAGTTGAGTTATAGTTAGAAAGGAAGGTACTTTCTATAAAAGTGTGTCTACCCGCTGTAATAGCTGCTCCGCCTAAGTAAGGAATAAACACTAGTGAATTAAATCTAGGAAAAGGTATCCGGGGACTGGAGGTAGGCTCAAGCCAAACCACTATAAAATTCAAGTGTTGAAGTTCTAACTTTTGCTTTTAGCTTTTACTGCGTTTATCTCATTCATCATTTTATCTTTGTTAAGTGTTTTTCCTGAAAAACCAATCCAAAGCTGAGTAGAGTACTCAGCAAGTGATTGTAGATAAACTATGCAAACAAAGATAAGCAATTTATAAAGTTTTTATATCAACTCACTATGCATATTAAAACTTAACTTGGCGAAACAAATATTTATAAATCCTAAAAAGTAACCAAGATTCGCATTCACCCCCATCTAAAGTTGTTTACAAGCTATCTAAGGACCAATAACCCCCTCAAACACAAAGTGGGATGGGAATATTCCCATCCCACTTAGCAGGTTAGCCGCGCAGGTCACTTGGACCCGCGGGCTAAGTAGTAGATCTTATCCCAACCATAACCATGGGCTTGCGGCCTCCCGCAAGCCCATGCTTGCAGGCTTGACCGCGTAAGCACTGCCATGGGCAGCGCTTGCGGGCTTACAACCCGCTAGCGCGTGCGGGCTTACCCCATGAGCTAGCGGCCTGTGAGTTTTTCAACTTGTGGGGTAGCCGCGCATGCCCCACTCCAAACATCTCGTATTCGTTTGGGACCCACTCGCAAGGGGAAAAAATTCCCTTACTCCGCTCGATGCCATTTTTCCCTATTTTCTCTTTATTCCCTTTAATTATTAATTTGGTCTAACCAATTAATAATTCTTCCAATGAATTTGACAATAGATATTCTCAATATAGACCCAGTCTATACGTTCTTTATTTAGTACGATAAAGACCCAAAGAGTGTGACCTCATAGGATCCCAAACTATTGAGCTGCTAGAGGTTAACCTAAACTTGGCTCCCCATCCGAGAACCTTTAGGCTCAGTGTTCCAGATTGATATGGAACTCGATAACTCTAGACGATCAAATGGGCTTTCTGGCAAGGTTGTATGATCCGCCGATACTTCGAACGCCACGTGCTTGTGACTTGATCTGGTTATGTAGTGTTAACCAATATTATAAACTCCTTCCATCATGTTAAGTACCATCTAATTTATTGAGCTCGGATTAAGTGTTAGCTCTTGTAATAGCCGTAGCTATCCTAGAATTAGACTTGTTTATGAAGAACACCACTCAACCATTATGTATGAATATTAACTAAAAACTCATTCTATCATTGAACTTCTCAAAGGTTTATTAGTGTGTCACTTCAATAAGGGGCCCTAAGGTACATCTTCCATTATATCATTATATCAGGAGCGATGGATCCCATCTTGACTACTCGACTTACCAACATATGATCATCACTATACCTGTAATCACCCATGTCATCCTGTTCTCTAGGGTATGAATAAGTATAACGCAAAGTATAGCAACTCCTATATAAGGTAACCAGTATCTTAGGTCTAAGGATATTTGTACGGCTACTGCAATAAGACCTGACACCAACACATAGATATAGTTATTTCTGAGTGTCTGTCTTATAGCGGTCTCCAATCTATTACCTGAATACATTCATGAGTTAACTTAAGGTACCACCTTTAGCTCGTGAAATTGGCTTCTTGGATCTAATATAAGGAGTAAGCCTACACATGCTAGTTTGTGTATTCCATTGATGTCCTATCTCAATGAAACTATGACTAGGGATATTTGGACTATTCATAGTAACACGTATGTGCAATTCTCACACCACATAGCTCCCACTATGTCCTCGCACTTTTACACTATGAAGTAGTCACAGACTTTATCTTATCAATGCGCATATATATAATACTATACATATACGATACCAGCAAGATACATAATTAAATTAAAAACATTGATAATTAACAAAGATTCCTTAATTATTATTAATAATAATCGAAACCGTTTGTACATTATAGCTATTAAAGATATATCTCTTTAATTATCTCTAGGCATACATCATGTCCAACAAACCCGCATATGTGGGTTGTGCTCGCAAGCGGGGCCTTGCGGGATTTCCTGCACGCTCTGCTTTCATTGTACTGGTGCGCTTGCACTTTAGGCCCACACAAGCACTATCAAGAAGCATTTGCAGGCTTACACCCCACTAGCATGTGCTAGTGCATGTTGGCGATCCACGAGCACTTTTTTAGTGCTTACGTGGATGCTATGTAAGCCCCTTTCCCGCGAACAACCCTTGTTCACGGTGCTTAGTCGTAACAAGAAAAATCCCTTCCTTCACATGTCACACATTTTTCCCCTACTCCCTTTTTCAATCTGTTAATTGGTCTGACCATTTAATTATCCATCCAAATAAACATAACTATCCTTTTATTCTTGGTATATACTTCTTCCATAAGTTCTTCATTTTGTTCGGTGAAGGTCCAATGTGTGTGACCTCATAGGATCCCAAACTATAGAGCTGCTAGAGGTTAACCTAAACTTGGTTTCCCATCCAAGAACCTTTAGGTTCTATGTTCCATACCGATATGTAAGCCGATGACTCTATACGATCAAATGGGCCTTATTCTCATTTCCTTCATTGAGAAAACAAATAACTCTATGCCTCTTATTTTTTTAATTCGAACGTCACAAAAAATTCCAATACATAATCATTCAATTGGGGAAATTTCATGGACTTAAATTTCCCCAATCTCACAACATCAAGATAACCTTCAACTTCCCCCCATAATCTAAGTGTATCAAGAAAGTCAAAGTTGAGAAAGAACATATCGCATTTTTCAAGGTTTTCTAATTTCTCAAAATGCTTTACTTCAAATACAAAATTTAATGATAAAGGACTCCCATATCGATCTTGTAGAGATAGCTTTCTCCTAGAACTCTTCTTGAATTGAACCATGATTGTTGAAATTTGTGTAGGATTAGGAAAAGAAAGAAAGAAAAATTGAGAAGTTGTGAAAAAGATTGAAAAGGATTGAGTAATTATAGGGTAAAACTGAAAGGTAATGTTTCTTGGGGAAAAAAAGGCTATTAGGGCATTGATTGGTGGTTCAAAGACATGAAAAATGGTTTCTAATGGGTTAAAACCAGAATATAGCCATTAACTAACCATTGTTGGTGAGGATTTGTTAACATTCACAAATTGAGTCACGTATGATAATTACTGAAAAGACCCCATGTGACAATCGCTAAAGGTTATCATGATCTTGATTTTGTCAAACCACAAACAAAATGTTTTTCCCTCAAAAATCATGCTCGTGAACATATGTCGAGATCATGATCAGTAATTCTTCTGATTTTCTTTACTTTTCAAATTTTATTTATAAAATACAAAGTGATAACTATAGATATATAAATTTTAAATATAAATCATAAATAGTAACATTAAGTAGAATTATTTTGGTTGGTTCAAGTATTGAATAACAACATCTCATTATTCCATACTATTCTCTAGACATAAGTTACGTGACACAAAATTTTTCCATTCATCCATTTTGTAATTCAAATGCTCCATTTTCAGACATAGTTACTACTGGTTAATCAAGACATTCATTGAACTTGTAACATTGCAATACAGAATTTCAAAACTTAAAATTAACCTAAAAGGATCTCCTAAGCATTCCATGATTGATATAACCTAAGTTGAAACGTTCCATAGATGACAATAGGTTTATAAAACTTATAAAACAAACCCTAGCATCTAAGTTTACAACATTACCAGTTGACGTGTGCTTCTCTCTTCAATTTGGATGTGGTGTTCGCTTAGAGCAATTGGGTAGAACTCTGTTAGCACAAGCCTCCAAACTTGGACAACCTCTATAATTGATCCACATGGATCTCCACCGACCAAAACCTCATTGAGGTAGAACCCGTTAGTAGACAGCAGCTGCTAGACCGCTCGAAGACTAAACCGAAAATATAAGCTGAGAAGGCTCACTTTAAAATAGAAAGAGCCTTCTAAAGAACTCTTTGTCAATCACTTTGAGGATCTCGCACAACTCATGAAGAAAGAGATGTTGAACTCAGAGAGAAAGGTTGAGCTGAAGTGTGGAATAATGAGAGAAGGGGAGGCTTATATATAGGGAGGGGGGCATGGTAGAATACACCTCAAAAATAATGTGGGATGGAATATTTGATAAGTGTATAATTACACTTATTTTCATATTAATTTTATACACTAAACACTATAGTTTAAGTCATTTTTATACTTCATATGAAAGATTTCACATGGTATGTAGTTATTTTTTATGCAAATGTAGATACTAGGCAAATCTTGGGAGTAAAATGATCCATAGTGGAATTCTATGAAAACAAAAGTGAAAAAGGTGCACAAAGATGCATGGAACTTAAAGATTTAGCTTAGGATCGAAGCTGTCAAAGATCGGTGAAGTTACAAGGAGAATTCTGAAGACAAATACAATTCACGGTCGTGCCAATCATTCGCTATCGCGACTTGTTCTTCCTTAAAATAGAAAATTACCAATAAAAGATTTACAGTCACGACTTGTATATCGCAGTCACGACTTGGACGGTTTTCAGGTTTAATCTTCTTAACTACCAATCGCCAAATAAGGATGATCAACTACCATCAACTGCCATCAACTACCAACGAAAAGACACTTATCAGAAGTCAACCAATCATGAAAAGGTGCTTATCCATTGTGGATAAGATTGAAGCTTCTCAACCAATAACAATGAAGTGATGCAATCTTTCGCCAATGGACACAACTCTTCGTTTGGATAGACCCAAACCTTTGAACTCTTTAAATTGGGCTCCAAACCTTATAATTTCATGGAATGAAGGGAGTGCAGCATTAGAGTGAAATCAAGAAGAGGGAAACTATTAGAGTGCATGAGAGAGATATAGTGTGTGTATATATAGAGAATTCGCTACGTTCATATGTGTTAGTGAGAAAATGTTTAAGTGCTTCGAATCCTTGTTTCGATCACTAGATTTCTCTATATTCTCGAGCGATTGTTGTATAAGTGTACTTGCAAATCACTTATCAATAAAAGTTTTCATTCTTCAATATTCATTTGTTCGATATTCGTAAAGAATAGCATCCTAGCGGAGGTTCT
>CATIWQ010325967.1:0-11517 GCA_949673415.1 Euphorbia schlechtendalii | reverse complement strand
TGAGCTTCCTGTATCTACCAGTGTACGGCGCACCTGGTATCCTTCCACCATCATTTCTATTACCAAAGCGTCATTGTGGGGCGAGGGCTTCCTTTCTTGGGCGAAGGAGTAGCATGTCTCGCTTCCCCTGTTCGTGTTGTCGTAGTCGAACATGTTTCTCTTCCTCTTTTTCTGGTTGGTCCCACCGGATATCACGTATATTATTCTCCGGGGGGGTGGGTCTTCGGCATTTTATCTTCGTCGCTGGCTCGTCCCAGCTTCGGGGCGAGGCGGATGGCTTTAACTTTCATCCTGGCGAGGCGGTGGACTGTCTCGTTTGTTGTCTACGCGGGGTGGTTGATATCCTCGTCCTTCGTCTTGGCGAGGTGGTTGATAGCCTCGTCCTTCGTCTTGGCTAGGCGGTTGACAGCCTCGTCTTTCTTCTTGGCGAGGCGGTTGATAGCCTCGTTCGATGTCGCGGCGGGGCGGTTGATAGCCTCGTTCAGGCCGATGCCCGCCTCTATGTCGTTCTTCTCTTGGTGGGGGAGGAAGGAAATGATTCAGTCGGCCCTCCACGACCTTTTTGTTTAACTCCCAAGCCAGTTCTCTGCATTCTTCGGTGTCGTGTCCCTCACTTTTGTGGAATTCGCAGTATGTTCCCGGCTTTCCTTTATGCTTCATTCGAGGGGGGTATCGAATGCCTTCCCCATTTTTCTCGATCCACATTAGTATCTCCTTCCTTTTGACGTTGAAGGGAAGAGAATCCTCTACTTCTCTCCTTGCCAACTCCGGCCGATATGCCTGGTGGCCTGCTGAGTCTCTCTTTCCATAATCCCGCCGCTTGGCAGGTTCCTCCCTCACCGCGGCTTCGATTTGTTTCGTGTTTCTTTTATGGGTTTCCCATCGCACCCACTTCCTGGCCTTCTACGTCAGCGCGGCCAACGTGGTAGGTCTCTCCGTTGAAATATCCTTTGCTAGGTCAGCACTTCGGTAGTTTCTCGCCATTGCTTTAGAAGCTACATCTATGTTGCATTCTCTAATTTCCAAGGCCACTTTCTGGAACCTTTCTACGAATTCGGCCAGGGTTTCCTCCGTTCTTTGCAGAATCATTTGCAAATCTTGGATTGTCCGACTTGGGGGAATGGAGGTAACGAAGTACATGGCGAAGCTTCTGGCCATCATGTCAAAGTTCGTTATCGACCCTGGCTTTAGACTCTCGAGCCAGTGGGTTACCGGTGTCACGAGGGTGGTGGGGAATAACTTGTATAGCATAGTATCCATAGCATCGGCTGCCTCCATAACTTACCGGAAATAGCGGATATGTGCTGTGGGGTCTCCTACCCCGGAATATTCTCGCAGGCGCTGCTGCTTGAACCCCTTCGAGAATCTTTCTGCTCGTATATGAGCACTGAAAGGTGATGCGGTCTCCGCGATATCTGGTATGCCCGTTTCCATCTCCCTCTCTGCTAAGAGCTCGCCCACCCTTTTGGCTATGACGGCCTCCAACTCCTTCCGATCCGGCCGGCGCTTCTGGGGAACCTCGGGTCTAGATTCCACCGAGCTCTCCTCGCTAACCAAGGGTTCTTTGGAACGTGCCTTGTACGCCAAGTCTTTTCCCTTTCCTTGAGATCTTTCCAACTCCTCTTCTGGTTTGGTAGATTTGGTTTTTGCTTTTTCTTTGGCCATCGGAGTCCCTTCCTTTTCCGATGTTTTGAGGCGGTGGTACATGTACTGTGAACGGTCCTGCCTAGTCACGGATGGGGAACTTTGTGATGTGTGCCTCGTTTCCGATTCATTTATTCGCCTTTCTTGGCAGAGCTTTCTAAGAACTTCTTGCTCCTCCTTTCGTGAATGTAAGATTTCATTCATCATGCTTTGCATCAGGGCCATAGCCGCATTTTACTGCTCGTTTTGCTTGATAAACATGGCCATCATGTCTCGTTTTTCTACTTTCCTCTTCTTTTTCTCATTTGTCCTTGGTCTCGAGGAGCTGAGTGTTTCCGCCCGCGCTGGAGGAACATCGGTGACCACCTTCGCCGTTCCTGCTTTGTCTCTGGGCTCCGGTGTGTCTAGGAGTAGGGCAGTTCTCGGAGGAGGAGATTTCGTCGGTCTGTTTGGGGGACTAGTCATTGTTTAGGATTGTTCTCCACGCTCACCGCACCAATTTGATGTCCTTTAAAAGCAATCTTCCAGTTATCGAGTCTTCAAAGGTCCTGTAAAATAAGTCTTCGGCCGAAAGTGTTTCCGGCGAAGACCCTCCGACGATCTTGTCAGTGGTCAGGGAAAAGTGGTCTTAGTGAATTCTTCTAACGATCACTCATACCTCTACAGTTGGAGACTTGCCATTTATAGGATTGTGTGTAATGATGAAATGTGGGACCCATCTGTAAGAGGTACACGTGTGGCAAGCCTCTTGGGGGTCTTGTCTGCCATCGGAGCATTAAATGATTCATCTTTGCCAGTCGGTAATGCATTTAATGCGGCAGAGGAGAGAGAAATGTCAGAGTTGGCGTGGGTTCTGAGGATGATGTCTCGGCATAAGCGCGGTGGGTAACGCCGAAGGTTATTTAATTTGTGATGTTATACCTCGGCGTGATGTTATGCTGATATGGTGTCGGCGCGTAGTGGTGCCGAGGCATACCTTTGTTTAGTCCATGTAGTTTTTGGGTTTTCTAATGGGCCTTGATGCTTTAATGGGCCTTGATATCACTAATTAATCGAAACTATGCATAATAAAATTGAATACAAGTAAAAGAAGATGCAAAGTTGAATTTCGTATACTTTCAAATTCAACCAACCATTTGTCCTAAGCTAGCTAATATATATTTGACGTGAAATGACCAATTAAGATGAGATTCATTCGTAGAAGATGATAAAGCAGATAAACAAAATTCTAACTGGCAGCATAATTAGACGCCCAAAGCACCAAATTAGTAAACTCGCTCTGTGAAATAATTTGCATGCATATGACGTCTACACATGGCATTCATCATGTAAGCTCATGTAGATCCCTTGTTAGTGTTTTTATAGATTAATAGGACAATCCATTAGTGACTTATCCAATTTGTGAAGTCCAATTTGTTTTAGTCCAGTTCACTTGCTGCTCCTAACTTTGAAAATGTCTTAATAATTCTCTCAACTTGATAAAAATGCACATGTTTGCCTCCTGAAATTCACAAGCCAGCTTTTGATTGGAGAGATTAAAATAGCATATTTAAAAAGTTAAATCATCAAGAGTTGACGCGTGACGCTTAAAGTGCAAATCGATGCACTTTTGAAATAGAGGAAGCTATATATTAGTTGGAGGGTACTTCTAGGCTCTGAGCTAATTCAAATACTAGAAGTACCCCCCCCCCCAACTAGTATATAAGCTCCCCCACACTTACCACAAAGCAAGTGTTTTACAAGATTGAATGTAAAGAAGAGTTTGAGCTTCTGAACTATGTTTCAATTATACTCTTTTACAATGAATTCAGAATGGAAAGATTTGTAAGGATTGAAGATGAAGTTTGAGAGATGTAAGATAGCTTGATTGCTCTTTTACTGATAAAACTTCACTAGGTTCCTCTTCTGGCACTTCACTCCTTTATATAAGCTTCCAATGTATCCGTGAATATTGGACTCTTTCAGGTTTCTTCCCGTTATCACTTAGGATTAAAGTCCATAGACTTAAAGGAGAGTAAGGACATGCTAAGAGAAATGATCTGGGCTTTTTAAATTCATTAAAACGAAGTTGCAAGGTTAAAATTAGCCTCTAATCCAAGTTTGTTACTAAGAAGCTCCCACCAGTATTTGTTGTTTGTTGTAAAGGGGAAAAAGGTACTTTGTCCCCTTGTTGTCAACATCAGCATGTCCTTTCCAGGTGGAATAGCTTTTGGCACCGTAGAATTAAATGCAAAGAATGGCAAGTTGACTTACGTAATGCCTGGAGATTGTTGTTCAAATTATTTGAAATAAATATCCCGTATTTAATTCATCCTTAATTAAATTATGCTCAGAGGATACTTCCCTCTGATACAGTTCTTCCGTCTTCTAAGATTTGGAGCTTCTGACGCAGGCTTTATCTTTTGATGCAGAGCTATCTGATCAAGTTTTCATCCTCCGATGTAATCTTTATATGATCAAGACTTATATTGCTTTTGAGATGGACTTGGTTACTTAGAGCATTTCTTGAAGTAAGGATTAAAATCCTTCTAAGATCATCCTTCAACAATCTCTCCCATTTTGATGCTTACAAGAGAACTATCTTTAAAAGTATAATTCTTGAATAGCTTTGATATGATCTTCTTATGTTGCTCCCCATAATCTGAGACTACTTTAGCTTCTTAATATTTTTCTTAAAATACAAGTTATAGCAAAAGTAGTACAATTGTATATTATACGCAGAACATAAACAATTCAAAGTATTTGTATTAATTCTTAGTGATCAAAATATTTGACTCATTGAGTAAAAGATTACAAGCAATAAAATTACAATTAAGTAGTAGAAAAAATGAAACTTGCTAACAAAACCTAGCTATTTCTTTGGTGGTTGCTTCCTTGGTTATCTTCACCTTGATGCTGGAGGTCTTAGCTGCTGCTGTAGAGAATTTTTTTCTTGTTCATCTAGCTTCATGGGCTCATCTTTAGGCAGAGGATGTGAGGATGCCTTAGGGCTGCCTAAAGAACTACTAGGGTCAAATCTCCACTGATCAATTTGCTTCAAATACTTGTTGCCCATATACCTCATCAATTTCTGCTTATACTTTAGAAACACGTTCTCCCCTTGATTGTAAGCACCAATGACATATTCCAGAGAATTAGCAAAATGTTGTTAGAAGTATTTAAATTCATCGGTTACCCTCATCATAATGATTTCTTATTATTGTGTCCAAAGACTAGATGTGATGAAATAATCTGTGAATCCCTGGAGGAAGGGGACTATGTAGCCTTCATGCTCGTAGAATGGAGGCTCATAGAGAGATAAAGATTCAAATCCACTGATACACTATTGAATCTGGTCCGTGATAGTTGAGGTTGAGGAGATATTCTTATCTAAAATTTTTCATTTTCATCTCACTCAAAGCCTTCTCCAAAACTTCCACCAACCTCTGAGTTGAATTGCCTTTACTAGAGATGATAATACATACAAGGGGAGATAAAAGACACTTCAGAAGGTCTTCCATGTTCATGTCAATATCCACATTGGTTGTCTGCAGAAGCTTGTCATTCTCAACAGTCGTGCTTTTTAAATGAGCACAAATAGTGGAGGAAATTATCTTTTAAGAAGATTCAATTTTATCCATAATAGCCTTGTGGTTGCTCAAATCGATGGTGCGATTAGCATTGATATGCTTGGAAAGGGAATTCAACCGCTTGCAGAGAACATCCCACACCATGAGCACTCTTCTCTTAACATAAATCTCATGGATCTTTAGGATACCTCTAAATCACTTCCAAAGTTAACATCCTTTCCAGCCAACCTTAAGACTAGAAATTTGAGCATCAATTCTTTCACCAAATTCATTGCTTCCTCATGATGTTTAGGTTGGTGCTTAGTCACAGAATCAAATCTTCAATCAGCATGTCTTACCCTTGAAGAATGGTTATATAGTACTCTAAATGACCTTCTAAGGATGGTGGAATGGTGTTGTAGAGTTCAGAGGCTATAGTAGCTGGCTGAGGAAGTGTGTTAGCCACTACTTCAATATTAGTTGCATTGGTCATAAGGAGGCTATTGTCCTCAAAAGCTCTTTGGGAACTTGTGATGTTTGAAGAGAGGAAATTGTGTTTTTAATCACTAATAGAGTCTTCTAGATTTCACCAAGCTATAAGGTACAATTGAGCATTGACCATTCCAGTAATGGAATATTCTTCCTTCGATTAGCAGAGGTAGAGGGAATGTTTGGAAGATGGGAGCTGGAGCCCAAGTTTCCTCCAGCAGCATCATTGACACGAGTCTCTTGTAACTCATCTTCTAGTATTAGATTTCCTTCTAGAGTCTCTTTCAACTCAACCCTATCAACTTCCTTAACACTAATAATTTTGATGCTATCATCATTTGAATTGGAGGTTGTGTGTCCATCAAGGTCAATATACCCTTGGTTTTGTACTAGTGGAGAGGTTTTCTCATCAGAAGGTGGTGCCACAAATTCCATAATAATTTACTATGTTGGTGGGATGACTACACTAACCTCTACATCCACTAAGTTTTGAGGGAGACATAGTGTTGGCATAATGAGTTTGCTATCCTCATAGTTGAGAGCAGTTTCAGCCTTTGTCTTAGCCTCTTCTACCATTGAGGAATTTTTAGTTTCCTCAATGTTGGTTTGATTTTGCTTCACTAGAGCCTCAGCAACAGTTGCCTCTGTTGCATCTTTGGCATCATGAATCAATTGTGCTTCAACTTGTGAGGCTTCCTCGACCTTCTCGCATATCAATCTTAGCTCTAAGAACTTGTGCTTCATTAACTTCCCATTATCCCTCAGTAACAACAGTTGTTTCTACGAAAAAGGAGTTTCCTCAACATTGATGGAGGAGGATTTAATGGGAGAAGGAGAAGAAGGAGGATTAGGTTGTTTTGGAAGGGTTTTAGTGGTGAAGGATTTTTAGGAGGAGTTATTTTGGGTGTAGAAGGAGCTGATGATGGTGAAGAAGATGGTGGTATTTTTGTACTAAGAGAGGGTGATTCCATGGCTTTTGGATAGTGGACTGGAGAAGAGGTTAGTTCAGGGAAAAGATGAGAAGGAGAAAATGATATAGCCATAGGATTTGTATCATGAGAGTGGTTTTGAGGATTGGGTAGAGGTTTTGAGGATTGGGTAGAAGTTTCGAGGACTTCATCCTTAAAGTCACTTACCTCTAGGAAGGGAATAATCTTCTTTCCCCTTGAGCTTTTGAATCAGCTCTCGAAGAGTAGGAGATTTCTTTTATTTGGTAGCCTCCTATGCCTGATTTACAAATATCATAATAGTTGTAGAATACCTTTTCCCATAGCTTTCCTTCAAGTTATTCTACATGGTTTTAGCCAGGTCATCATCTTCTTGCTTCTAGGTAGCTTCCTCTTCTGCCTTCTTTTTAGCCTCTTCTTCAGAGCTAAACTTGATGGAAAAATTCATGGCTTTGGAGGATCTACTTCTCTTTTCCTATATCTCCTTCTTCTTTGCAGGATTTTATGCACTTCTCTTTCTCTTTCCAAGGTTGGATATTGGCATTTTTATCCTCCTCTGAGCTATTTGTAGGAGCAGGAGGAGGAGAGTTAGGTTTAGCAGTAGCTCGATATTGAGCATTCCAATTTATCTCAGCCTTTTTCACAGGCAGTTTGCTTCTTTATCCTTTTTGTTCCTCTCCAAATGCTTTCTTCTCTCATTTTCTTTTTCTTTCCAAATGTTTCCCCCTTTCCTTCATTTTCCTCTCAAAATATTTTCCTTTATTTAGCAAGTGGATTGGTTACTGCAGTCACTTCCTTCACTCTAGGGACCAATTAGAATTGCTCCTTAGAGACTCTGGAGGACTTTGACCGCTTCTTTTTTCTCAAAGAGCACATGCTCTCTCTTTCTCTTAGGCTCAACTACCTTTGCAGGCTCTAACTTAGCCTTAGCTCCAGCCCTAGTCTTCCCAACTTGCTTCCATTGTTGATCAGCCACTTTCTCGGCTTCAGCTTTCTTCAAAGCCTCCTCTCTATCCTAGCCTTCCCCCCCATTTAAGCTCATCAAAATTCTTCTGACTTATTCTAAGGCTAGCTTCCCTCTTCATGGCCTTCAATTTAATCTAATAATATTTTAGAATCCTGATGATTAGGCTACCCATGGTGTAGTTATAGGTTTTGATATGATGGATGATCACTATCCCCTCAATTTACATCCATTTACTCAACAAGATGGTACACCAGGAACTACTGGTAAGTAGTGGGCTTGTTAAGAGCATAGAACTTCTGAAAAAAAAACCTTGACATGACATACTAGCTTTCTTTGTAGCTTTTGACCAATGGGTTGATTTGTGAGGACTAAACCACTTAGTTAGATTGTAGGCTAATCATTTTCTCTCAGTAAGATTCTTCTCATAGCTAGGTCTTAGCTTTGCACTTGAGTCGTTGAAACCTAACATGCTTAAAAGGAAGGAGGGAGTCACAGTTACTGTATATCAACATATAGATTTCTCTAGATATTTATCATTGTCAACATCTTCCTTCAAGTTGTCGTAGACCTAAGAGCAGCCTCATTATAAGTTTGTTCTTGAGTAGCAATCCATTTCCAAATCTTGTGGTGGTCAAGAATGGAATTGTATTATTCAGTGATAAATAAGCAGTCATCATAAAAGAATGAGGGAAGATTTTTCATAGGAGTTGAAGAGAATCAAATTCTCTTATACTTTGTAGGCTTAGTTTCAAGGATATCATTTTTAAAGATGCTGCCATTTGAGAGTTGAGATTAGATTAAGAAAATACTTTCAAAGAGAACTTAGAGAATTTGAGTGTTGTAAAAATTGAAGAGGAAGAGTTTTCTCTTATTTTATAAGAAGGAGAAGTGAGGGGTATTTTCATAATTCTTCAAAGGGAAGTTAATGGTGTTTGAGTGTCCAAAACTACTTTTTGGTCATGAAGTTAAACACGGTAAAAAGCGGAGAGTCTAAAGTAACTTCTGCCTTCAATTCTTCGTGTCATTTTCCCTTTCTTTTCAAATTTTGAAACTGTTGGGTCATTAATACCTCTATTTAGTGAACATTGTCATTTTGACATATCAGAGGCATGTTGATTCATCAAAGCTTCTGAGACTCTTTGATTCTGAGAAATCTTTGCTTCTGACGAATCCTTGCTTCCGATGAACTTTTACTTTGAAAATTCAAAGTGGATTACTCATTCTTATGACTTCTCTTAACTTGTTGAAATGATATTTACTCAGAGGCTTTGTAAATATGTCTGCTCTTTTATCATCAGTAGGGACATTGATGAGTTTGGCATCTTTCTTTAACGCATGGTCTCTCATAAAGTCATGTCTTATGTTGAAATGCTTCATTATACTATGTTGGACTAGATTTTTAACAAATTAATATCACTTTTGTAGTCACATAAGACTTCAATGCAGCTAGTCTAGATTCCATAATCTTCCAGTTTCTACTTAATCCATAATACTTGAGCTACACAACTACCAGCAGCCATGTACTTTAACTCTGTTGTGGACAAAGTAACTAATATTTATTTCTTGCTGTACTAGGAGACAATGTAATCACAAAGGAAATGACATCCACCAATAGTGCTTTTTCTTTCCAGTTGATCTCTTCCATAGTCTGCATCTGTAAATCCCTTAAGAATGAAATCTCCATTATTTAGATACCATGAGCCAACATTGGTTATTCCAATGAGATATCTCAATATTCTCTTTACTGAATATAAGTGTTCTTCCTTTGGGAATGACTGATATATGGAACAATAGCATGTCATATAATGTATGTTAGGTCTACTAGCTGTTAGATATAACAATGACCCAATGATCTATTGACACAACTTTTGTTCAACTACTTTCCTTCGAAGTTCAACTACATTAGAGGCCATTGGAGTTGATATTAATTAACATCGATCCATGATGAACTTCCTTAAAACCTCTTTGGCATATTTGGCTTGATTTATGAATATACCACTAGGACTTTGCTCAATTTGAATTATAAGAAAGAATGTTGATTCTCCCATCATGGACATTTCAAACTCATTCTTCATTTGAGTACTGAATTCTTTGCAAAGCTTGTCATTAGTGGCTCCGAAGATGATGTCATCTGCATATATTTGTATAAGAAGGATATTTTTGTTTTTCCTTTTGATGAATAAGGTTGTGTCTGTTTTTCCTCTTATGTATCCTTTGGAGATGAGAAAGCTTATTAGTCTCTCATACCAACCTCTAGGAGTTTGCTTAAATACATGTAGAGCTTTCTTTAGCTTATATACATGATTGGGATGCTTTGAATCTTCAAATCCAGGTGGTTGATTCGTGTAGATGTCTTGAGATAACTCCATTTAGATATGCACTCTTGATATTCATTTGGTGTAATTTGAAACACATATGGGATGCTAAGGCACTTAAGATTCAGATAGCCTCAAGTCTTGCTATTAGGGTGAATGTTTCATCATAATCAATGCCCTCTTGTTGATTATATCCTTGAGCTACTAGCCTCACTTTGTTTCTTACTACGTTTCCATCTTCATCTAGCTTGTTTTTTAATCCAATGATAGATTTGTACTTTGGTGCTGAAACCAGATCTTAGACATCAATTCTGGTAAATTGATCTAGTTCTTCTTGCATAGTCATTAACCAACTTTCATCATACTCTACATCTTCAATTTTTTTGTTGAATAATTGAGACAAATATTAGATGACTTATCATTCTATTTAATTGTCCTCTGGTCAAGACAAGATTTTGGGCTGCATCAAGAATAAGTCTTTCATGATGATCTTTCTTGGTTTGGTTTCTTTTGGAATATCAAAATGAGATTGATCAGCATTAGTTGAGGTTGAAGAATTTCCTTAGACTCCATTTGTGAAATTTATCTCAACTGGTTCATCTTTGGTTTATGGCTCTCCTTGTTCATGATCAAAAGATGATTTTTGTGAGATGTTTTCTCCATCATCCTCTGAGCAGCTCTTTTTACCTTCATATTTAGTTTCATCGAAATCTACATGTATAGACTCTTCTAGTGATGTAGTTCTTTTTACAAATACTCTATAGGTTTTGCTATGTGTTGAGTAGCCAAAAAAATTATATAACCTCATTAGATTTAGGATCAAACTTACTAAGTTTTTCTTTATTTTTAAATACAAAACACTTACAGCCAAAGACCTTGAAATACTCAATTTTAGGATTTTTTACAATTCCAAAGTTCATATGTGTTTTTTCTAATACAACTCTAATGTTTACTCTATTTAGAATGTAGCATGATGTGTTAACTGCTTCAGCCTGGAAATATTTTGGTAACTTATTATCACTTAGCACAGAAAGAGCCATTTCAATTATTGTTCTATTTTTCCTTTCAACAACTCCATTTTGTTATGGATTGTGGGGAGCAGAAAGGTTGTTCTCAATGCCTCTGGCTTCATGGAATCTAGCAAAAAGCTTATTTTTGAATTTTCTCCCATGATTTCTTTTGTTTCTTGATAATAGAAAATATTGCTCAACTTCAATTCTATTGCACAGTTTGGAGAAACCTTCATAAGTTTCATCCTTACTACTGAGCAAGATAACTCATGTATACCTGGAATAGTCATGTACTATTACCATGGTATATTAGTGTCTACCCATGCTCGTAGGTTGATAGAGCCAAAGAGATCTACATGAACCAATTTAAGGACTCCTTTATTGAGAAGTCAGATTTAGATTTGAAACTCCTTTTTGAACTGTTTACTATATTAACATGCGTTACATAAATGATCCTTTTCAAAGTTTAAGATTGGCAAACTGTGAACAATTTTATATGGCTAATTTGGACATAAGATTCATGTTATCACGTCCCAATCTTCTATGTCATAGCCAGGACTCTTCTTAGCATATATACTTTTTAGTCTTGTCATATAT
>CATIWQ010325951.1:0-14073 GCA_949673415.1 Euphorbia schlechtendalii | reverse complement strand
ATAGAGAGTTCGCTACGTTCATAAGCGTTAGCGAGAAAATGTTTAAGTGATTCGAATTCTTGTTTTGATCACTAGATTCTCTACATTCTCGAGCGATTGTTGTATAAGTGTACTTGCAAATCACTTATCAATAAAAGTTTTCGTTCTTCAATATTCATTTGTTCAATATTCCCAAAGAATAGCATCCTAGCAGAGGTTCTGTACGGGGCCGAGACCGAATTCATAGCAGACGCAGGAATTGCGGGAATTGACGACTCCCATTAAAGAGTGGATATGGTTTGATCAACTTTAGCTTTCACTTGCATACCTTACAACTTTGCTTTACTTTCTACTTATACTTTCTATTTCGAAGTTTATGATATGTCTATGTGTCATAATTCATATTTCATGTTAAGTCTTTTATATTAATTAAGTTATATGTGTTGGAATTAATTTTAAGAGTAGTTTCAGGGTTAACAATATTGTGTATAATCACTGGATCTGTGATATAACGCTATTTAGTGAGCTAACATTTTTGGAATGGTAACTTGCTAAATATGGCTATGTGAGAGAGACCCGTACTAAGCATAGTATTGACGGTATCCAGGTTTATATAATTGTCTTAATTCATTTATGCTAGGTTTAGAAAAGTTATTTCATATGTTGTTTTGCGGTGAATAATTGAACATTTAGGTGTTTTGAACCGAGTCTATTAGATTAGTTTTGTGAATCGTAACATCTTTGTTGAACTTGCATGTTTTCTCTGCTATCCTTATTTTGTAGGAAAAATCTATATATTTAGATTCTCTAATCTTTCATATCTATATTTTCTCATTCTTCATTCTAACCCTCCTATCCAAAATATCAAATCTATTTTATTTTCTTTATTCTGTCTTCCTTATTGATCTTTAGACTTGGTTCCTTCCCTGTGGGTTCGATATCTTTTAAAACTATATCGCAACTGTATACTTATAGTTATCATCATTTTTCTTTTTGATAAGAGGTACTGACAACACCTATACTTTACGTAAACAAGTTTTTGGCAACATTAATATATAGCCAAATCATGCTAACAATTTATTAAATTTATCAGTAGTAAAGTGGCGAACAGGAGTAACCTCTCTTGTATGAACTCCTCGTAATCGCCTCACCGACCAGAGACCCTCACACCATACTCCTCGAAGAATAGCTGTCTCTACTCTGGGTCGGTGATCACTAAGTGCGCCCAGAACAATCCGGTGGGAGGCGAGGAGGGATGCGTCTCTCAGTCACTGGCTTGTTTCCACCAGAATTGGATACGCTCACCCAAGTACCACTCATGGGACCTGGGTCCCTCTAAAATAAAGCGACTCCGGTCCACCTCTTTTTGGGTCTCCTTCACCATATGATAGCTAGGGAGCCCCTTCCAAGGGTTGCGATCCACCTAAAAAATAGCGAAGTGAAAATAGGATGAGTTTCAAGTAAAGGATGAATGTTGTCCTATCTACCAAAACAAAGATCCTCACCTGCTCGAGTGTCAGATCATAGAGGTACTAGTAATAGCCTGTAGAATCCAATATATCTCCCTCGAAAGCTGAACAAATTTGGGCCATGCAAGGGTGTCATAAGGAGTATCGATGAACTATGGGGTAGGAAGGAAACTGTAAAAGAAAGCCCATGCCTGCAAGATCAAAAAGTCAGTCAAGGTTAATTAAAAATAACCGATATTAACAAATCGGAAAATGAACAAACATTACCTGTAGAACCATGGAGCAGCATCTCAATGACCTCATGTGAGTTCTCGTGACCAGATCAAGAGCAAAATATCTCTGGGCTAAGATCACCCGAGGCTAGTTAAGGCCACTAACGCTATCCAAATCTACCAAGGGCTCGATCAACCCGTAGTTGATCTCGCTATTCGAGACCGGGAAGAAGGTCATGCTCAGCAAGGTGATCAGAAAGGATCAGACGTATAATGGAACCTTGGCCACCGAAATAGACCATCGACTGGTCCAATACTTGACCAGTATGTTATAACGCAATGCATGGCCTCTCGGATCAACACCAAACAAATCTCTATCACGTTGACAGGTAGTAGGATTCTTGAAGAACATCTCTAAGAAGGCATCGAAATGAATCATAGTCCTAGTCCAAGGTAGACCGGTGATCGCTACCACGTCAGACGCAGTGATGATGACCTCCCCGATCGGAAGATGAAAATTTGGGGAGATGTCACACTATCTCTGTGATAATGCGATAGATGTCGCATATGGTAATAATGTGGGTCCCAAAGACAGGGTCATGTAGCTAAACCCGGTGGCCTTAATAACTTGTACCCGCCTGTATGTTGAAGTGTAGGGGACTACAAGTAAAATCAAATAAGACACGATTCGAAATTAAAAACAAAATATATACAAAAAAAAATTTAAATTAATTAACAATCGTGGAGACCCCAAGGGGCATCGTAGGAAATTTCTGGCAAGCCCCAAGGGGACTCGCTAGAATTTTTCGGTCGGAAATTTTTCTGGGGGACCTTAATCTAACTTTTTTGCTATTTTTTGTACTTTTCTAAATCAAAATTCCGCGACATGGATCAAGTTTCAATTCAATTCTACTCCCTAAACAACATAAAGGTGAATATATCTAGAAAAAAGAAATAAAAATGTTTTTTTAGTAAATACCTTGATCCGAGAAAGATGAAGCTGGGCCAGAAAATCAGGATCTAGTATCTCTATAGGAGTAGTGGGAGTGAACCCCACCATGGTGTCCCTCGCACTCATGCCGTAAGCGACATCAATGTCGATAGAGAAAATGCTAGACTGATCAGTAGGTTGATGACTAAGACTGGAGAGGAATCAGAGCTGCCTTCCAGCTAACTTCGACAACATCTTTTCTAGAGAGAAGGAGGAGAGAAAATATTTAGAGAGAGGAATTGAGAGTGGAAAGGGAGAAAGAAAAAAAAGAGAGGAGAGTTATAGTTATAAAGAAAATAGGTGGGCCCCAAGCCTCCTAACACAACAGAGCAATGCACGGGGACATCCCCGATATTTCCCTAACTCATTAAATTTATTAATTTCTCAATGTTTTAATTTTTTAATAAGCCTAATTTATTTATTTTGTCTCAGGGAAATAAACCCTTATTTTGACAAGACTAAATTTGGCGGCCTTAAAAAAGGATTCAGGCACGTTACCCTGGTAATCCCAGTAGTAAAAAAAATCAACCAGGGGCACATTCGTGTAAAATAGAGTTCAAGCCTACTTAGGCGCTATTTAAGCAACATCGTGACATCACAAAAGCCTCCTAAAACAATGGAGTGATCCTCAAGACATAACCGAATTTTTTTTATCAAATTCATGTTTTAATTTTTTTGATTGAAGGGGAAAAATTTTTTGCTTCACATAAACTCAATCAAATAATTGAAACATTCATTATAAAATGTATTAACATTATATTTTCTCTGATTTGTTACAAGAAATAAGTCAGTATCCTACTAGGGAAACATAACCGAAGAAAGAAAAGAGAATCTAATTCGGTTCGCCTTTGAAATAGATTCAGGCAACCTACTCTGTCAATTCCAACGAGCAAAGCCAACTGGAGGTCAACCCACAAGGGGCACATAATGACCACACCAGACCCACCCATAAGGGGCATTAAACATCAAGGGACTTCGAAGAAAGAAACGGATAACCCAATTACAACATGGTGCCCAAAAGGAAGGCCCATGTTATCACTGATCGAGAATAAAGAAGTCACCAATAGCACCGGTCAGGTATTTTCTCGATCCCTTCGCTCTTTTCATGTGATCATTCTAGCTATTTAACTAGCAACGATCACACGAGGGGCAGCTGTGAGCACAGGATTTTGTACCAACTCGTGCGTTCGATGATGATGGCTTTCAAAGATTTTATCCTTGAATCACACAATTCTGGATTATCCAGATGCATTCAAATGGGAGTGTTCCTCATCTCTAAATTTAAAAGGAGTTTTAACAAAATAAATTGATTTTTCTTTATAGTTCAAAATATTAATATTAAAAATACAAAAAAAATATAAAAATACACAAAAATACAAAAAATCACAGAATACCGGAATCGGGGACTTGCCTCGCCAAAAAAATCTGGCGAGGCTCGTCAGAAAGTCTGGCCACTGGAATTTCTTGCCATTTATGGATTTTTGGGTTTTTCCCCTATATATATTTGGGGAAATTTTGATAATTGAGAGCGAAAAATCTCAGAGAGAAACATAGCTTTTAGAATTGGAACTGATTTTGAGAATTAAGCAAGCATTTTTTAGGATTTACACCACATTTTTGACAACCTAAACTAAAAGACGATGAAGACTACTTCCTAAAGTCTTGTAGATATTTTCGAAGTGGATTCGCTCTGTAAGAGTAGGCCTCTGAGTTCCTAGAACTGCTGATTCCGTGCTCATTGTCTACTATTTCTTCTTCTAATTTCATCTGCAGACCTAGGATTTTTATTATTCTATTTTATTCCAAATGTTGTAATTTTTCTTTTTTCATTTGTAAATTCTTTATTAATGGAGATATATGCTAGAATACCCCCACGAAGGGAATAAAAATATATTCCCGGATAACAGCCCCCACTACTTTACCATGCGAGCAATTTCATTAATTAAAATGAGCAACCAACGTGTTAATAAAATGAATCATTTTATTTCAAATAACAAATCCATTACCATGATTTTTCAATAGCCCACACAAGCCTTGCTAAAGTGAAAATCGAGCATACGTGCAATATGTTGTAATATACCCTATTCTAACCTTTATGGATGTAGGTAGATTAGGATTAGATGTATGTTTAGGATTTTAATTTTCCTTCGAGTATCGTAATTTCAATTTTATTTTGGGAAATGTAATTAATAGATTAGGCGAGGGTTGCATCCCCCAAGGTTTTGTAATTTTTAATCTTTACTTTCCGAATTTATTTACTACTTTATGAATGGATTTACAACTTTCAAATATACGTGAATCATGCATGATAACTTGAAAAAATGACATAAATATGAATATGCACAATTAAGAAATACTGTTTTCTATAGATGTAATATAATATGATCCAATAAGAAATAAGCAACTTATCCAAACCTGAATCTCTGTGTCTTAGTAGGCCATCCCTTGGACGTTAAGCCTCACAGGACTTTAATTCCTAGAAAGAGCTAATCTAGGAGGTGACTCTACACTAAGAGATGGTGGATTCGGGTTTGACCGATCTAAAAAACATTTTCACTTTCTCTTTCAACTTTTTGGGTTCCCTGACCTGATACATACTATTTTCATCTTAAACAACCCGGTGGACCACACCTCTCATTTTTAGCACACTTTCGGCCCATCGCTCCGTGTCGTCCGCTCACACACTCCTTAAACTTTTAATTATTATTTGTTTGAACCAATTAATAATTCATCCAATGATTTTGACTTTCTTAATATTCTCGGAATTGATCCAGTTTATAAATTCTTTACTTAGTCCAGTAAAGACCAAAAGTGTGTGACCTCATAGGATCCCGAAGTATAGAATCGCTAGAGATTAACCTAAACTTGGCCTCCCATCTAGGAACCTTTAGGCTCAGTGTTCTAGACTGATATGGAACCCGATAACTTTAAACGATCAAATGGGATTTCTAGCAAATGTGTATGATTCCCCGATACTCTGAACGTCACGTGCTTGTGACTTGATTTGGTTCTGCAATAGTAACCAATATAATACACTCCTTCCATCAAGTTAAGTACCATCCAATTATTAAGCTCGAATTAAGTGTTAGCTCATATAATAGCCGTAGCTATCCTGGAATTAGACTTGTTCATGAAGAACACCACTCGCCATAATGTATCAAGATTAACAAAAAAACCTATTATGAGCATGTGATTTTAATCCTCACTCGTGAGTTCGATGATGAAGCTGTAATTTATTTTTCTTTGCTATTCTTCCACTTTAACACGGTCTCGGAGGTCCTCGGGAGATGCATTCCTCATTTCTTATGAACCTTAGATATTTTCTTAAGCCGCCTCATCAGTAACCAAGTCCAATTTGAACCAAAATCAGACAAAAAATCCAACATCGGTACCGATGTTGTGATATCAGTACCGATGTGACATCGGTATCGATGTCACTAACATCGGTACCAATGTCATTTTTTATCATCGGTACCGATGTTGCTATGATAGTAGCTGCACAATAGTTGCAGAATTCCAAAAATTATTGGCATAACCCCAATAATTGACACCAGTCACTTACCTCACTATTAAGGTGGCTGGAAAAGTCACTCCATAATGTTAGAAGTGACATTAGTGGAGAGAAAAGGGTGAAAATGTCAAAAAGCCTAAGTTTAGGCTTTTTGACTTGGACTGAAGGGAGCTCACTATAAAAGGAGGCTGACATTCTGCATTACAAAGGGGGGAAGAATACATAAATGGGAGAATATTAGTACATTTCCAAGAAAAAAAGGTTCATTTTACAAAAACAAAATTAAACTTGCATTTTCATTTCCTTAGTTCATATGGATGACTAAGCTACTTCCCATCATCTTTGTTTAGTCTTAAAATCAATAAAACTTAGTAAAGAAGCCATTAACATGATCCCTAACTACATGAAAATCATTTCATTTGAAGTTTGTGGAGCAACACTTGTCCCATTACTCGGTTTTCTTAAGCCAAACTACTTTGTCAACCAACAAAAGAAACAAAGAGGGTTTCCTGGAGGAGCTTTGAGGATCTCGAATAAATGGATTCTCGACTATGGGGTAAGCCTTTGAGTTCCTAGAGTTTGTGCTTACATTTATACACCTTTCTTTTTGAAATTTTATTTTCTTTTTGGTTATTTTCATTTTTGCACACCAATCTATTTTTCTTGAATTGGGGTATAATTTCAAATTTTTTTGATAAACATATTCTACACATCTTGAGCTTTCCAGAATGATAAAGATCATCTAAATCAGTTAAGTATAGCAAAAGTTATGATCGTTTGAAGTTTTGGATTTTTGTTTGGCTGTTTCTGCTGCTTTTGTGTGTATTCTGCAGACCTGGACTATTGATGTCGATACCTACATTACCAACATCGGTACCGACATTATCAACAACATCACCAACACCAAAATCAACATTGCAACGCTGACACCGACGTCGCAACACCTACGTCGGTGTTACCTCTTTTTTCCTCAAAAATACAAGTTTATATATTATGCATTAATTATGGGTTAATTAACAAAAATTATTTATTTACACAAACATATCAAGATTAATATAATAACTTTATATTAATCTTTTGGATATATTCTATGAGAAAATATAAATACCGGTTTTCTCTTAACTGGGGTAAAGTTATTACCGTATTTGAATTTCCTTAGAATATATACAAAAGATGACGATTATGTTCACGGGTAGAATTATTTATTATTTCCATATATTTTTAAATAAGTAAGTTTAATTTAGGAAACCCCCATGAAGGGAACCCCTGTTCCCAGATAACAGACCCAACAAAATTCACATGTGGCATTTTCATTAATAAAATGAGCAACATACTTGTATAAAAACGAATCATTTTTATAAAGGAAACCACGAGCCTTTGTTGGCATTTTTTATTTAACTAGACAACACGGGCCTTTCAAATACTCAAACCAAAATACTTGGTGCACTGGCACATATTTGTGTTGTGAAAATATTCCGTACTAACCTTTGTGGATGCAGGTAGATTAGGTTAGATGTATGTTAGGATTTATTTTCCTCCGGGTATCGCATTTTTTAATAAAAAATTATGTATTTGTTAGATCTATTGTATAATAGGATATTGATGTATTCATTACCCTAGATCTCATGTATTTAGGTAATTTTGTAATCCCCATCCCCAAAATATGTAAATAATCCCCCCTAGACTAGATGCATTTACTTTACTACGTGTTTACTTTCCGCATTTATTTATTGCTTTTTGTATGCATGCTAAATATAACTCGAAAATAATTTAGAATGGGATATCATAATATTGGAAAATGGTAGCCAATTCCCTAATATGACTTAAAAAATGACGAAGTAAGCAAACTCATCCGAACACGAATCTCTATACTACTATATTGTTTAGGCTTAACGGATCTAGGCTGTACCGAATTTCCCAGAAGAGCTGATCCAGGTGGCGACTCTATACAACATAGGCTAGAGGTTTAGGCCTCGAGTCTTTGGAATTCATTCCATAACAAAATAAAACACATTTTCGAAAACCCCACGCCCCATCTCACGGGGCCGGCGCCTCGCGGTGATCGCTTAGGTAGAATGTCATCCGCTCACACCTGTTTTATCAATCTCATACTCTGATAAGAGGTTTATGAGTGTGTCACTTCAATAAGATGCCTTAAGGTACAACTTCTATTATATCACTATATCAGGAGCGATGGATCCCATCTTGACTACTCGGCTTACCAACGAGTGATCATCACTATACCTGTATCATCCTAATCACTAGGGTATTAATAAGTATGACCCAAAGTATAACAACTCGCACATAAGGTGACTAGTATCTCAGGTCTGAGGATACTTGCACTGCTACTACAATAAGACATGACACCAACACATGGATATAGTTATTTTCGAGTGTCTTTCTTATTGCGATCTCCAATGTATTACTAGAAAACATTCATGTGTTAACTCAAGGTATGTTCACAAGATTTTAGCTATACTCATTCCGATAGGCTTATTCTTGGTAACGGTGCCAAAAACTTGTTCCCCACTTTTCTACTGATAAGATAAAAGTTCTTAACATGAATAGGTATTGTCAATACCGCTTATCAAATAGAAAAATGATGATAACTGCAAGTATATAGTTGGGATGTAGTTTTAAAAGATATTGATCCCACAGGGAAGGAATTTCGATTCTAAGGACCAACTAGAGTTACGGAACAAACAAAATAAGATAATTTGTATTGGAGGGATTGGATGATAGACTGATGAATAGACAGATGCATGAACAGATTAGAGAAGACATAAACTATATAGATATTCCCAAAGAACAAGTATAGTAGATAAAAATATGCAAAATCATCAAGAAGATTTCATACACTAGATAACTTTAACAAATACGGTTCTAGATGCCTAAATATTCAATAATTCACCACAGAGCAACACATGAAATGACTTTTCTAAATCTAGGGTAAACGAATTATGACACTTATAAAAGCCTGGATAACAATATTACTATGCTTAGTATGGGTCACTCTCACATAGCCATATTTAGCAAGTTACCATTCCAAAAATGTTATTGTTTCATTGAACAGCTTTATAATCACAGGTCCAGTGATTATACATAATCTTATTAACCTCGAAATCACTCTTAAAGTTAACTCGTAAGCATATAACTTGATTAATATAAATGACGCAAGATAAAATACTCGTTATGACACATAGACATATCATAAACTTCGAAATAGAAAGTATAAGTAAAAAACAAAGTAAAGTTGTATGGTATGCAAGTGAAAGCTAAAGTTGATCAAACCATATCCACTCTTTAATGGGAGTTGTCAATTCCCGCAATTCTTGCATCTACTTTGATTTCGGTCTCAACTCGTAAGGAACTTCCGCTAGGATGCTATTCTTTGTGAATATCGAATAAATGAATGTTGAAGAATAGAAACTTTTATTGATAAGTTTATTGCAATTACACTCATACAATAATCATTCAAATTTGTGGAGAAATCTAGTGATCGAAATAAGAATCGAATCACTTATACATTTTTCTCACTAAGACATTGAACGAAGTGAAATCTATATATTTTCACTCTTAATCATACACGCACACTACTATACATTGCCTACCATGCATGTCACCACACCCATGAAAATGGTTGGATTTGAACCCAATTTATAGAGGGTGAAGGGTTGCATCTATCCAAACGAAGAGTTATATCCTTTTGCGAAGGGTTGTATCACTTCAATATGATTGGATGCAAGGTTTCATCCACATCTACAATGGAAAGGCACCTTTTAATGATTGGATTACTTCCGAAAGGTGTCTGTGAGCACGGGATTTTATACCAGCTCACGCGTTCGATGATGATGGCTTTTTCAAGATTTTCCTATAAATAGTCGGGTCTTTTTCGATTAAAGGATCCCGAAATTATCAGACAAAAATATAACTTTTAGAATGACTTCGAATTCTGAGAATAAAATGAACAAGTTTTAGACTTTCTACTACAACATTTTTACCTAAACAAAAAGACGAGGAGGATTTCTGGAGGACCGATCGGATTTCTTCGAAGTGGATTCGTTCAGTAAGGGTAAGCCTCTGAGTTCCTAGAGCTGCAATTCCCGTGCTTTTAGTGTTTAATTTCTTCTTTCGATTTCTTCTGTGAACCTAGGACTTTTGCCTCTTTCATTTTTTTTAACTGTTGTAATTGTTCTTCATCTTTTTTTCTTTATGAAAAGGAGATTTATGTTTGAACACCCCCATGAAGGGAATAAATGTATTCCCAGATAACAGATCTCACTTTTTACCATGCGAGCAATTTCATTAATTAAAATGAGCAACCAATGTGCTAATAAAATGAATGGTTTTATTTAAATAACAAACACAATATTGAGATCTTTTTTTAGGCCACACGAGCCTTGCCAAATTCAAAATCGAACATATGTGCTATCCCCTGTGCTAACCTTTGTGGATGCAGGTAGATTAGGATTAGATGTATGTTTAGGACTTTATTTTTCCTTCGGGTATCGTAATTTCAATTTTTGGGAAATGTAATTAATAGGTTAGCGAGCGGTTGCATCCCCCTATTTTTGAAGCCTTGTAATTTCCATTTTTCGCTTTTACTTTTCGCATTTACTTACTATTTTGTGGATGGTTTATTTTTCCGCTTTGTGAATGATTTATTATTTCGTAATACGTGAACCATGCATCTAAACTCCAAAAATGACCTAAGTGCGAATATGCGCAATTAAATGAAAACGATTTTCTGTAGATGTAATTTAATGTGATCCAATGAGAAATAAGCAACTTATCCCAGACCCGAATCTTTGTGTCTTGGTGGGCCGTCCCCTGGACGTTAAGCCTCACAGGACTCTAATTCCTAGAAAGAGCTAATCCAGGTGGTGACTCCACACTAAGAGATGGCGGATTCGGGTTCGAACCGTTCTTAAAAGTTTTTCACCTTTTTCTCTTTCAACCTTTTCCCCGGGTCCCCCGACCCGGTGCACCTATTTCAAACACCCCGGTGGACCGCGCCTCTCATCTCGCCCGCTCTCGGCCCACCGCTCCGTCTCGCCCGCTCACAATGGCGACTCCGTTGGGGATTATTTTCTAAAACTTATTTTTTTTCAAAGGTTTTAGATTTTGGATAAGGGTCGAAAATTATTGATCACATTATTCCATTTTCTTTTAATTTTGATATATACATTATAATGCATTGTAGTAGAAGGGATTAGCCCATAAGTCTAAGGTACCCCTATTACTGCGAAGCTTTCTCTTGTACTAATCTTCCTCCCTGAGAAAAGATAATACTTGAGCGAGTGGAGCACTTGTTGCCATATCGCATGTACCTCCCTCGTTAGAACCTATTTGGGGAGAGGCTTGGAGTGTATTTCAGTGCAATAAGAACCTTCTACATCAGCAACCCATTTTTAAACCCTCATGTAAATAAGTGATAGGAATTTTCCCTAGGGTATTACCCAAACACGCAATCATACATTATGTTTTCCTGCAGGTGCGCTCCTTAGTATCCTTGTGGTACTAAGATGAACCAAACTTAGGATAGAGACTAGCCAAAAACCCTATGCGAGGGAGTTGTATGGTTGGAAGAAAGATAATGTGTGCTATGTGCTAAGTGTTTACCACTTTTCAATTTATCATGCATTTTACAAATGTGCCATGCTAACTATGAATCTTAGTGCAGACACTTGAACTCACACACTAATATTAAACATGGTTTGATGTCACTCATACGTAGGAACTTAGTCGGCACTCGAGATCGTGCCCCCTTAGGATGACCTGAAACCAACTAGAATCATGTTGCATCACTCACCCACATTCTTACGTGATGTCCACATGACATCCGACTCGTGAGATAAACTTACCAAAATCTCGGTATGATGCCCATTTGGAATTCAAATTACTGCCCTTCTAGGGTACCCGTATACACCAAAAGCCTACCTTAAGTAAACTTGAACACAAAGGATATCCTAGTTGATGTCCTAACCCAAGCCCTTGTAGGGTGAACTTTTGCTCACGCATCATTACATACCTTTAGTGATGATGTCTACTGACATCTGAGACTTTGACCTGATAGGGGAAAAATGACTAAAACATTCATTTATGTGTTACTTACGGTATTTTTCTCCATACATTTAGGGAATACCTTGCACTAGAGTCCGTCACATAGCCTACTCACACATAAAGGGAGTTAGCTCTCGAACCTTTAACCTATCACCACACGGGTAATTAGGCCACCTCATTAAATCATTCCACTTTACGTTGTCCCAAGGATAGGATACGAATCTCAAAACCAATGGACCTTCATTCATCACATGGATTAACGATTCTGTTCTTTTTTGTGTGTAATTTTATCTTACATCATTGCATGCTAACCCTTTTTCGCAGCCATAACATTAAACATCTCAAGCATCAATCACACATCATGATTTTACATGTATTCCCTAACGATCCCCTTGTGTATGTCAGCTAGGAAAATGCCGCTTTATCAGAAAACTTGGAACAGGGTTTTTGGCCGGCTGATCTGTCTATCTCCAGTCACAGCTCATCGGGAAGGAGTTTCGTACACCGACTCTAGCTCGGATTCAGATCAAGACACTCCTCATAATTTCTGCAACATATCTAATCAGCAGGAAGAGAATGTGATCAACGAGCAGACTCTTGGGGCGGGTTAGAACCCACCAGCCAACCAATCGTCGGTGAGCACCGAGATTGTTGCAGCTATGAACTCTTTCACCAATAGTGACCAATTTTTGTCACTCTTCAATCATCACACTAGAACTGAACAACTCGAGTAGAGGGTGAATGATATGGTGCCAAATGCTGGCGGCACAACTCTAACAGGCGGACCTTCGGTAGTCCCAAGTGTTGGCATAATCACCCCTGCACTCTATCAAGGTCAACTGAAAATAGTATATGGGCCACAGATGGGCGGCCAGTTCGTCTAGGGGCAGCCGTTGCATGCTTCTTTTGGCCCAAGGGTAGTAGGGTTTTCGGAGATTAGACCCTCTTCTAATTACATTTCTTTTGCTCAAGGGGTGGCTCAACCCACCGTGCCCAGCTGGGGCGGACTCTCTCAGAAATTCTAGGGTCAGGGGTAGTACTACCCCAATTCGCAGTATGGGGGCTTCTCAGAAACCCCAAATAGTATCCTTCAACAGCCTGGAACTGCTGAACTCTAGAGATAGTTCTTAGCCACTCATGTGCAGGGGCAGAGGGGTGCAATCCCAGTGCAGCCCACAGTAGCAGATGAGGATACTTTGCTGCCAACCTTTGCTATGCCTCAATTTGAGAAGTACACAGGCAACACCGATCCTCGTGCATATATTGTGCATTATCAGAATGTGATGAGGGCTTTGAGGATCAGTGATCTAATGATGGTGAAACTGTTTATTGTTACGTTGGGAAGCCCGGTAAATGAGTGGTAAAGTCACTTGCCGATGGATATAGCGTATGAATGGGGACGTCTATCCCAAGCAATGGTGGACCACTATGGGTTCAATACTCTAATAATCATGACCATGCAGAATCTGAAGGTGGTGAAGCAACAACCGGGGTAGAATTTCAAGCCCTATTTTGAGAGACGGATGGCTACGCAAATGCATTTACAGTCTCACCTATCTTTATCGGAGATGATCGTGAAGCTATTAGATGGTGCACTACCATCTTATCGGAAGAGGCTGGGATCCGAAACTTTCCATAGCTATCAAGAAGTTTTCATTAGAGCCGAGAAGATAGAACGCTATGATGCTATGGAGGCGGAGACGGGGCAGCAGGTTGCTAAGCCCTATTACAGAAAGAATGATTCCAATCCGGTGCAGGTGAAGGCGAAGCAACCGGTAGTACAATTGGTGAATGAAGAGAAGGTAGCCGCTGTTAGGTTACCAAAGGAAGAATATCATGGCATATCGC
>CATIWQ010325760.1:0-21359 GCA_949673415.1 Euphorbia schlechtendalii | reverse complement strand
TCTCTAAAACTAACTTAAATAATAGAATCAATCCTAATTAGGAACAAACTCCTAATTAAAATACAATTCGAATTACTAACTAAACAAGAAATAAAAATGGAAAAGATAAATATGAAAGAGAAATAATAAAATCCTAATTAGATACTACTGTTTCGGATGTCTTCAAATTCCTGAATAGATAAAACTGGAAAGATGACATAATTCAATCCTGAATAGGACTTTTTGCAGATGCAGTAACTTTGGCCCTAATTTTCGTGCTAATAGAGTCCGAATCTGAAGATGACTATTACAGAAAATGTAGCTTAATCTCTTTTATTTCCAAAACATCCTGAATCTTTTCAATCCGACATCAGATGAGGAAGTTAAGGCCAAAACACGAACAGCTGTCCAGAATGCTCCAAATCTGCCCAAAATCAGCTTTTTATGTGTAAATTCCAATTTGGCACCCGAAATACCTAAAATATGAAATTATGTTCAAAATTAGTAGCATGCATACCTAAGAACATATGAAAAATGACACAAATAATATACAAATATAACACCTTATCAATCTGCGACTTTGGGAGCCAGAAAATATCGAGAAGAGATCCTCAAAACCTTTAGTCTTCATTTTTGGAAGAAAAGGTGACAAAAAGTGGATTTTTGTGAGGGAATCATGAAACCGTGAGCTAGATTTGAGTCTCTAAATCTCTAGAACCCTAGAATAAAGAAGGTTTTAGGAGAAAATGTAGGAAAAAAATGCAAGTGGGAATCTTTTCACAACTTTTCTCTAAAAACCCTAAAAGGATTTCTCTCTTCAATCTCACTCTAAAACACTAAAAGTGGTAAAAAGTCTTTTCCAAAATTGTCAAAGATAAAAAAGTCCAAAAGCCCCCCTACAAATCCTAATTTTATGACTTATATAGTGGTAGATAAAAAAGATAAAAAGGAATTAGGGTTAGGGTTAGTTTTGGAAACGGGCATAAAAAAATTTACTGAAAAAGTTAACCGAAACTGACCTTGTCACGTGGGCAAGGCCGGCGCCGGTCCAGCCTAGCAATGACCAGGTCGGTTTGGCCAGGGCGAAACAAGGCAAGACGGTTTTGGATTTTCAGGTTAGGTTTTTGGTGGTTTTCCAATGGTTTTGACTGTTTGGAAGGGTCAGTTCGAACGATTTTTGTTTCCAAAAGGCTCGACGATCTCCTCCCGAATGTCTCGTAACCCCGACGCGAATCACTGGAACTAGGGGGAGTAAGTGAAAACATTCTCATCATCGTTTCGTGAGAAGCACTGAAATCCCGTGCTTGCAGCCGGTCCTAGTATCGTTGCGAACAAATGGCTTTCACTGCGTGCTACGAAATATAATTATGATGAGTTTTTTGTGGGTAGAATTTATGAGCGATGAAAGACTAGCTGTGTGTTACAAACAATTTCGACGAGCAGCCTAGCATAGTAAAACAAATTTTCTTTCTAAAGTTGTTTTGTGATCCTCATAAAAATACCAACGTAACAAGCTATTTTAGATAATATATGGAAGTTCTAATATTCGGGTATTGTAAATGAATCCAAAGTCTAGGCATTAATTTGTGCAAAAGGGCCAAAGTTGGAACCTACATTTGAAACCTGAAAATTCTTAGATTCAGATTTAAACTTCCTTGAATCTATAACAAGCTTTTTAATTCCAGCGTACCAATCCTAACAAGAAGAATCAAAACCCCATGCTTTCGACAACTTAGTCTTTAGCTCTCGAAGTTTCCATGCTAAATCATTCGTTCGGAATAATTGGACCAAACAAAAAATTAGATTCATAGTATGCATTTTCCATAAATATCTAAATAAACTACCATCGAAGAAGATGGAGACTGATACACGCCAGCCTGATTGCTCCCCAACACCACCAAAAAGCCCACATCAAGCAACAAACTTGATGCACATAAGACATAAATTTTTTTACAAATCCATCCTAGCAATGTATCATAAACATTAATCGAAAGAGGAATAACTCATGGTAAAAAATACTCCACATGTGATGAGCATAAGAACCGAGAAAGAAAATATGTGCCGCATCTTCGATTTCAAGGAAACAAGTTTCACAACAAGAGTTATCAACACTACAATGTTGATATAAATTGGGCCAACAAGTAAGGATATATATCATTCAAGAGGCGCCATATAACGAATTTTAGACGGAAGCTTTAATCCCCAAACATAATTCCAACAAAACGGACACACATGATTAATCACATATGGAGAACCCATAATAGCTTGATAAGCAGTCTTAACCGTGAAGTTGCTATGAGTTTCAAGCGGCAAAAAAACAGAATCAGCAATTTAAAGTAACAGGCAGAGGGGTAACGGAAGATGAGTTAGCCTTAGCTTCATCAAAAAACTTATAAACCTTATTCACATTCCAATTCTAGTCTTGAATAAAATCAGAAACCCAAATATTGTGTAAATCTCTATTTTCTTTCCCTTTCAGAATAACACTACAATAATTTTTTACCTAATTCACAACATTAACATGAATATTTTCACCATTTCCCACCCGCCAATAAACCGTGTTTTTAAAGAAATTTATAGCCGAAAAAAAAACTTCGCCAAATAAAAAATAGGGGAAGCTGATAAAGTAGCCGACAAAACATCACCATTTCCGATATAACGGGACTTAAAAACACAGGTAACAAGGTTGTTGGAAAATGATAGAAAACGCCAAAGTTGCTTACTTAAAAGAGCCGCCAAAGTTGCTTACTTAAAAGAGCCGTGTTAAAGTTACTAATATCTCGAAAGTCAATTCCTCCAAATTTTCTGGCCTACATAAAAGACTTCATCTTTGCCAATTGATCCCCCTCCTATCACCATTATTCGAAACCTAGGAAAAATAATTTAACATTTTATGAATTGAATCACAAAAAGTAGGAATACGAAAAAGAGAAATCAAATAAGCCGAATAGATTGAAGCATGGACTTAATAAGGACTTCCCTACATCCCCAACTCAAAAATTTTGACCTTTAAGAACAAATTCTCTTCCATATTTTATCTCTGATAAACGACTCCACTTTGTTTCCCCCAACAAACTTGGGCATACCAAATACAAAGATGAAGATGAGGACTCGGTCACGTGAAAGATATCACAAATTACTTGGTTATAGACATCGTCCAAATTGGCGCTAAAAGAATTAAAGTACTTAGCAAAATTAATCATCTGGCCTAAAACCCTCTCAAAAGTCAACAAACAATCTTTAACATAATGACATTCAATTAGATTCGAGCCAAAAAAAAGACTGTCATAGGTAAATTAAAATCAAATGGGAAATAGAATGGGAATTTCTGGTCACTTCACAACCATGAATGAGGTTGTTATAGTGTAAAGAAATCAAGCAGTTGATTAACTTGAGCACACAAAATAAACAAATAAGGGGGAAGTCTTGGCGGAGTCCTCTGTTGAGGTGAAATAGAACCAAACCAACGTCCACTTTGAAGAAGAAGAATAGTGCATAAAGAAATTCACTTAGACATCCACTAAATTCACATACTAGAAAAACTCATACGACATAACACAACTATGACATAAGAACATTCAACACGATCATAGGCTTTTGCCATATCTAATTTCAGTGCAACCAAGCCTTTATTACGAGACTTCTTTCTATGAAGAGCATGACCAACCTCATAGGCAATTAAAACATTATCAGTAATAAGATGATCGAGAATGAAAGCACCTTGATTCTCAAACACTACATCATGCAAGATACACTTCAGTCTATTAATTAACCAGGATATTTGAGATAACACGATAAAGAACATTACACAAAGGTATAGGCCTAAAATCAGCAATTCGAATGACATTCTTAATCTTCAAAAGACTTTAACAATGCAATAATCATTCCCAAGAGGAGATTTATTGTTTTTAATACTAAAGTTAAACCCTTAATTTGCTTAAATAAATCCTACATATATATCATAAGCGTATATAAGTCCAATATGTAATTTTAAGTATTTTCATCATTAAAGAAATCTAAATGGAATTTTACTCAAAACATATATGTAATTCTTGAATCTCAACAAAGAATGAGAATCTTTTTAACCAAAATGAATACTTAATAGGGAATTTATACAATGGTCCTGGATCAATGAGGTGTATTTTGATCCCAATGAGGTGTATCTAACATTTAATATACCCATATGAATTTAAAATAAAATTAAAATCAATAAAGGATGAAATCAGTTTACCCAGCGTATTACTCCATCTGATTCCTCTTGATAGTCTTTCCAATATCTTTTTATATTGTTTCTTTAATTTGTCTAATTTAGGACATCAAGGAAACTTTCATCATTTTTTCATCTACATATTAATTACGAAAGATATTAAATTGATGGTAATTAAGAAGAAATTTATAATTTCATTATAAATTAAGAATGATAAATTAGTCATGTTAAAGATGTGATAAATTTGATGAAAAGTTCAAAAACAACAATAAAAAGATTTTTCTAAACTAGGTGTGGCCTAATCTTTCTTTTCTTTTTCTTTCTATAGAAAAGAGGAAGAGGGGGAAGTACCTTCTTTTTATTTTGCACAACAACATAATATAATGGTTAATTTAATCTCTTACGAATATGGCAAGTGTTAAATATGGTTATTTTCCTTTCATTTAGCCTGTAAAAGTTTATGTATGGAGATTTCACACATTATTTTATATGTGTTCGTGCTTGGAAATCATTTATCTGCTAAACAACATGTTATACCATTTGATCTCTAAGGACGAGATAATAGATTTTTAGTATAGAGGAGTGGTTTTATGCAAAACTGAGTGCTCAACATGACGATTTTTTGTCATCTTTCGCACAAAAAGTAATAAGTGTGTCAGAATTACAGGTAATTCCAATTTACACTAAGACTAGTCCAGTTTGAATACTGATTTGGTGCTTTACTTTTTGTTGTACCGTAATAATTACTTTTCACATTATTTTTTGTCTTAATATAAGGTTATGCCCAATCCATGATCCTTTACACTTTTTAACCCTTGAATACTGTATTTTTGTTATTTTCTTCCTTCTTTTGCTTTTATAATATAATAAATAGCAGCCACAACCACTTTCCTTTTATTTTAAATCTCATTTTTACATTTGCTAGGTTTTAACACACAAATGAACATTCATGAAATTATGAGTATGGAAATGGAGATGATGGTAAAAATATGGCAGACTGAACCTTAAAACTAGGTAATAATAGCAACAATCACAATAACAAAAGATAAATTAAAGCAAAAGCTATACAGGTTCGTTTCAGATTTAAACTGCTACTCTTACAAAATTTCAATTATCAAAGTAAATAATAATAATCATCATCATCAATATTATTTTCTTCTTGCTTCTAATCAACTATCCAATTTAACTTCATTGGTAAATCCCCTTAGGTGTAACTCTGCATTTCCATGCACTATCAAATTATTGGATCGGCTACCCAACCTATAAAAAAAAAATGATACAATGAGTTTTGAGAATGCAAATTGTATATATGTAATATTTGAAAAGATATGTAATGATTTTTTTTATCTTTTGTGGGTATATAATGATTTTTTATCTTTTGTGTGTGTATATGTATGTATGTGTGTGTGTGTGTGTGTATATATATATATATATATATATATATATATATAAAATTAAATCTAGTTTGACGATACCGATTAATCAATTCGTTGTTAACCGTTGACTAGTAAGTAGCAATAGTAAGCATTAATTTTAAAGTTAAAATATTACATAATGATATGAATTTATTTTTATTACTAGCCAAAATAACATGAGTAACAAAATTCCAAATAAAGTAAAAAGTTACCGAACATGGGATTAGTACATTATAAATAATTTACATAGTCAATTGGTACATCTTAAGATAGAACCCAGTGAATAACATGTAAAACAGATAAATGTTTTATACTCAAGGCAATAAAACATCGAGAGGGGAAAATGAGACTAAATGACTAGTACAGTAAATTTCTTTTACTTCTGAAATACTGATACCTTTATATAAGTTTTCATATGGTTCAAATAGGTTAGGGTTATTCATCAGAGTTATATACAATTAAACGTCTATCAAGAAGAGGGATTTTTCGGTAATATGACCTATTATGGATATGTTTTATTTTTTAATAATGATCCAAAATATTCAAAATTTGAAATTTTAATAAACATTATATATATGAAAGAAGTAAATATAAATGTTGGAGGTTTTTTTTTTTTTTTTTTTTTTTTTGCAATTTCCATTAGGGGTGAGAGGTACCAAAATATATGTGCCGTTTTAGAATTTATGGACAAGTTTTAAAAGGTTCATTGAAAACTATATGGTACCATGTCATCACAATTTTATCCATAATTTAGGATATTTTAAGATTTGCTTTGTTTTTTATGCACTAGTTAGACGCTACCTTATACAAGCGATTTTCTCGTGCTAGAATATCTATCCGGGATTCATTTTCTAGTGAAGACAAATTGGCACACTCATTCAATATTCATCGTGTGCTACTGTGCTTCCTTTTGAATAAATCCTAAGAAATGCTTGAATCAAACATATTTGAAAAAAACCTGCACCAATTTGAAAAAAAGTAATTAATTGTCAATTTTTAGATTTTGTTATTCAATATCTTTACCTTCATGTTTTTCAAAAAAAAAAAAAAAAAAAAATCTTAACCTTTATCATTGTGCTTAATTAAAGAAGAAATTTATAGTTTGAAGGATATTCGAACTCTGCACCTCCCTATACACAAGACTTTATTATAAGATAGAAAGAAAATGTAGACCCTTAATTTGGAAATTATCACATGAATTTTTAATGTAAAATAATTGGAACAATTGGTAACTTTTGGGTTTATAGATGGTAATTGAATTTTTACTGGTGGAAAAAAGTAGCATAAAATATGTTAAGAGTACTAACGTATCTCACTCTATTTAAGTAGAACCTCTCTGAACAGTTCTCATCACATAATTACTAAAGCAAAACTTTTACTAAGCATCGCTTCCTTCGTTTCTTATTTCTTTTGTAAGTATCTCTCTCTTACATTCAAACAACTCCACTTTCTTCACTATTCAATCTTAAGTGGCTTGAGCTTTTTTTTAATACATATATAATTTATTTAAAATTGGAAGAGTTGGGTTTACATCCGAGTCAATTTTAGCATCCCTATCAATCCATCAAATTTTGAATTGGTTGATGTTACTATATTACTTTGATATAATCTATTTATCTCATGTTTTGTTCAATTTGTATGATTTATCTTAGTTTTTTGTGTGGTTTTTTTATAGTCAAGAGCTAGAGAAAAGAGCTCTTCTTGTAATCAAAATAGCTCGTATTAATTTATTTAAAACAAAGTCTACAAAATATTTTGTGAATATTTTACATAAATAAAAAATTATTGGGTTTCAAATGGCTGAAATTAAATCATTTTACAAAAGTTTTACCAAAAATAAATACAAATATTTCTTAACAGTTGTTTCATGTTTTCATAGAATATATATATATATATATATATATATATATATATATATATATATATATATATACATATACATATACATATACATATATATATATATACATATACATATACATATACACACGCGCGCATTAATGTAATAATTTACCATTTGATCTTGCATATTAGATGAGATTAGATCAGATCAGATGAGATTTGATTTGATTAGATAAAAAAAGTGATTTCACACAAAACTGAGTAAGATGAATCGCATGTTTATTACAAACCAAGTTTCTCTCTCTAAGAATATTTCAGTTTGAATACTGACTACTTTTTGCTATGTCATGATTATTCTTTTTTGTATTATTTTTTCTTAATATAGGATTCCGTTCTTTTTACTACCTTTTGAGTACCCCAATTTTGTCTTAATCACAATTTCTCTCACTCCAAGGGATTTGAGACATGGTTTTAAGACATTTTTAATGAAATACAACACATGAACCGGTAATCCGGCGGCCCCCACTTTTAATTAAGAAGAAAATTTTTATTTTCCCTGCAGTACTAATATTACTATTGTGTTGGTATTTCACATAAATGTAGAAAAGATCATACCCATTAAATATTTTCTACTTGCTCTCAAGTTTAATTACAATTTTGTACTTTTTCAGGGAAAGAAGGATAATGGATCGTGGATCTGGAAATGACAATAATGATGATGGAAGACACACGGTAGACTTAACCTTGAAATTAGGTTCATCAAGTCAAAATAATAATAACAATAATCAATCAAATATTATTCGTGCTGCTTCCGGTCATCTTTTAAATTTCAACTTCATTGATCCTTACTCCGATCCTCAGGTTTATCTATATTTCTTTTCTTCTTCATCTATTGAATTAATTTACCTGTGCTTATATCTAATTATATATAGGAAATGGGATTTCTATTTCCTTTTGCTTTTTTATTTTTGTTTATTCACATGTAAGTTATAACAATTGTGCAACCTCATTGTCTTGTTACATAAATTGTTTAACTGTTTAATCTTTAATTTTATTTTAAGATTATATTACCATACTTTGACGTGCGTTTTGTATATATTTTCATTTAAATAATGATCCAACGCTAAATACCAATTATTAATTGGTCGTTAGCCGTTGACTGCTAGATTTATGCCAAATATTTGTGAGTGTCGATTATTCTTTCAAAGTGTAAATAATGATAAATAATTGCTGAAATTTTTTTATGGGAACATCATTATTTATTAGCATTATATTTTTCTGCTATAATATTAGTACACGTATTTGTTATTGATATAAGGTAGTACAACCTAAACTAAAATATATATAATATTTTTTTATGGAAAACTTAATAGTGTCAGTAAAACTTGAAAAAACAAGTAGATTATTTGGAAAATACCATTTTATCGACATATATTTTTTATTTAATTCTATTATATTAAAATTATTTGCAAATTATTCTAAATTTTATTTACATGTATATACACATGTTTTACTGTAATTGATACTGTTGTTTTATAAGATTTAAAAAGTGGGAGTCAAATCTAAACTAACCATTAATTATATTGAACTTACTATACTAAGAGCAACTAGATAAATTTTGAGGGTAATTTTATTGTCTCAGTATAGTTTATTGTGCTAGCATATTAATATTATAACATAATTATTTTTAGTATACATGTGCGTGTATATATATTATTGACTAAAATGCTACTTAATGAAATTGATTTTGTAAACTGCCTACTATTGATAAGCTAGGAAGCACGGAAACTCCTAAACATTAACATTTCCCGTTTCCGTTTTAAAAACCTGAAATCAAGTTATATTTAACGTTTCCAATGTACGTTTCCTCAAAACGGAAATGTTCCCGTTCCCATTTCCGTGCTACCTAGCTGATAAGTACCAGTCATTGTTAAATTTTCAAAAAATTTGAAGTTAACTCTAAAGAACTCATGTACTAATACTTAATAATGATGCATTACGAAACAAATTATGTTTTTGTTAACAATCTATATCAAATTTACGGGTTTGTACGACAATTAAACGTTAAGGGTTTGTACATAATTAAAATTGTTAGTATTACATTGCATAATCTACCTACTTCATACGATTGTATATGATAAAAAGTACAAAATAACAAGGAGATTAATGGAAAACGAGTTGTGTTAATTAAGAGTAGATATTAATTAATTAGTGATATATATGTAATTAACAAATTGAAATTATACAGCAATTAGGAAGCCATGGCATAGTGATGAATGAAGGAGGTCAAGCCCCTACAAATGCTATGAACTATGGTATGTATATAACATTTCTGTATTTTACAAATTGTGTGTTTTATTCCGCATAGTGTTTGATGAGTCATTCATTATATAACTTATTAATGATCGAACAATGTGATCCCACAGGAATGGTCAACAATGTAGATCCAAATGGTGCATGGCAACCACCACAAATGCCAAATCACTATAACAATTACATGACTCCATACCACCCACTTTACAATAGTAACATTAACAATGCTGGATCTAGTGTGTGCTTTCCAATCATGGCTCAGAATCAATCTCCCAGTTTCAATTTTGGTAATTATTTTGCCCTATTTCTTCATTTAAGAACAGAATTCCTGTTATATACAAGCATTGATGTATTGTTATTATGTGTATGGGAATAATCAGCTGAACAAATAGGCGGAAGCTCCGCACCGTTGTTGGCACCTTTACCCCGAGGACGCCGACGCGCTGAAAGCAACAATGACCCAAACAGGAGATGCAGTAATTGCAGCACAAATGATACGCCTATGTGGCGTAAAGGTCCCCTTGGCCTGAAGGTTGTTCTCTCTCTTTCTTTTTCTAGGGCTAATGTTGGTGTTGATAACTTGCATATTAATAAAACTTAGTTTGATTGTTCAGACATTGTGCAATGCGTGCGGTATAAAGTATCGGAAGGAAGCGGAGCGAAGAAGAGCTCAAGAAGCTGAAAGATCAGGTTAAAATTGCATCCAGGAAGTGAACTGTTGAGATATGTTATAATATGTTTTATTGAAGTTATTTCTTTTATTGAAATTTCATTAGGATGTTAAATGGTTGTGTGAAAACTATTTTATGATACCCGTTTCTATATTCTATGGTCTTTTTTGTGCATGTCTATCTAACTATAAGTAGTAATTTCATATTTAAAAAAGCAATGACAAAAGAAGCAGACGAAAGGACTATTGATAAAGGATATAGAATATCAGTAATTCAGTATATTAAAACTGAATATCAAGTATCTTCCCGTTTTATACATGTTATAAAAATAGTACAAAACACAAGTCCATGACCGCTTGTTGAACTTTGGATTCTGAAATGCCATGGATACATCTGGGTTTGCCATAATTTTCGAGATTACTTCTTCAGGTGTAAGCCCTATTTGATCTGCAAATAGGTAAAATATAAAACATTTGAGCAACTAACAAGATCAAGTAATAATAACAACGGAAAGTCAGAATCAACATTTTTTTATAATCAATCATCAAAATATAAAACATTTGAGCAACTAACAAGATCAAATAATAATAGCAACAGAAAGTCAGAAATAACAACATTTTTTTTATAATTAAACAACAACATTAATCATAAAAAGCTATGCATATCTGCAATTTCAATTAGTTTTGCTACGTAATACATAGAGAAGGATATAAGAAATCGGAATGCATCCAAGTTTAAGTTGAATTCCATGAATATGTCACACGGGAGGACAATAAGATTTTAAGCTCGAACTTTTGGTTCAACTGAAAAATAATTTTTATGGCTACTGAGAATATAATTGTCAGCTCTATAAAGTACTTCAATTATCATCTTATCACCAATGATGGCTTCATCTCCAGTGATGATTAGTCTAATGAACCTTAAAAAAAAAAAGGAGAAACTTACATGTTCAAAAAATAATTTGGAACATAAAACTATAAATAAAAATTCTTTATTGCAAACCCTCCTCTTCTATGCCATTCTTGGCACTAAGACATTGAAATTTTAAAAGGAATTAAGCAAATAATAACACCAGATGCCAAAATTTTGATCAAAGTCCAGGTCATATATAGGTGGTTGAACTTAAATCAGGTTGCTATGGGCATATCAATCAACCAAAAAAGACTAGAAGTGAGCTAAAAAAACAATAGCGAGAAAATGAAAGTTGAATGTTGATCTGAAATGTATGATGAACCATCAAGCAGACGAGGAGACCAGTGTACCCTGAAGCATAACCGAATTCCAAGAGATTGCAAGTTCACCCGAAAGGCCTTGAGATGGCACACAGTAAGAAGCAAAGTCATTATGATCCCAGAAGTTTCGAATGACTTGGTCAGAGATCCCTATACTTTAGTCTCGAGCAACATAAAAAAACTGAATGCTAAATTTTCTAACATTTGAACGTATAAAGGTTTGCTTTGCCCTATTATTCAATCCCCCGGATTTCCAACTAATGAAAGATAAAGACATACAATAAGGCAAATACCATGATATTAAACCTGATTAGGCTGTATCCAAGGCCTCCAAGATGACAGCCGCGTGTTTGTCCTAAAACAAACCAAGTTTTTTACTTGTTGGCTTTTTCATGGATATGAAACGAACATAAATAAAAGAAATATAGTAAAGGAATACTGCAAATGCAGTACCCTGGAACACATAAGTATATGGCACTTATGAGCATCATTTTTTTTATGGAAATAGATGCCTATTATTTATAGGCTTATAAAGATATAACAAACAAAATAATAATTTAAGTTTTAAATCTAATCCTATCAACTTAAATCAAATCATATCAATTAAAATCTTCTTATCTCAACAAATTATTTTCTAAATATATAATAATATCTAAAATAGTTATAGATTCAAAGTCAAATTCAACACTCCTCCTTGGCTTTGAAGCTGTAAATTTATTCATAATCATTGGCATGAGTTATATGACATGAGAAAATTCATTATCATTGGCATGGGTCATGGGCATGGGTCATAAGCATTGGTCATGGGCATTGATTATACATATGGTTATGGGTTATGAACATGATTTGAGTCATGAACATTGTTATAGGTCATGATTATGGATATGAGATATGAGCATGGTTATAGACATGAGTTTTGTATGAAAAACTCATCCTTTTGTTGTTTTGTCATATTCCTGTTGCATCACCATGACACTTTTGTTGTATCGTCGTGGCAAACTTCTGTTGGTTCTTGAAATTTCTTCAACTAAAACATATAGGCCCCTTAAGAAGATAGCTTTGATATCACTGTTGGCTTTTTCATGGATATGAAATGAACATAAATAAAAGAAATATAGTAAAGTAATACTGTAAATGCAGTACCCTGGAACACATAAGTATATGGCACTTATGAGCATAATTTTATTATGGAAATAGATGCCTATTATTTGTAGGCTTATAAAGATATAACAAACAAAATAATAATTTAAATTCTAAATCTAATCTTATCAACTTAAATCAAATCATATAAATTAAAATCTTCTTATCTCAACAAATTATTTTCTAAATATATAATAATATCTAAAATAGTTACAGATTCAAAGTTAAATTCAACATTACGTGCCGTTGAAGTGAGAAATAGCAGTTGGTTTTGCTCTTGATCGAGTTATAACTCTATTCATATTAATATATCTTGCCCTAATAAGTTGGAAGTCCTTGATGTTCCAACTAGCCTCACTGTTACAAAAGACTGAGGATTGGATTGAGGATTATTCCTTGTAGCAAAGTGAAGTTTATCGCTGCCCCTACTGATATGGAACATGAGAGTTGAGGTATGGATTTGGAATTAAGGCCTCAGAATTCTCAAATTTAGTAGGATCCCGAGGGGTGAAGACCAGGTTCACTAGTTGTATACAATTCAAGCTGGCAAATTGCATTGTCGTGGGTGTACTATTCAGTTTAGGAGGCGATTCTGGGACAATTGTGCCGTAATCTGAAGCCATAACTTGACGTGCTTCTCCTTGAATTTGATCCGATGTGGTATGTGGAGTGGAAAGAGAACCCTGCTCAACAAGATCTTCAGCAAGATTTTCATTCTCTACCGAATCATCTGAGCTTTCGTAACCATCATTCGAGCACTTGAAGCACGCCGCTGCTTGTCTGAAGCTTACGGTAACTGTTTTCTCGGAATTCCCACATTCAAGTGAATTACCTGATTTGTTATACATAAGGGAGACGAAATCAAACAAGAAACGACATCAAGTCTGTTAAACATGTTATACTAATATAAAGAGAGGCATGAAGAACATTTTGTTCAGTATATTACATTTTGAGGGATACTGCTTTATATAGCAGTTGTATACAAATGGCAGACAACCTTTTACAACTAAGATAAACTTTTACAGCTAAAATGTAAAAGCATCTTTTTTAGTGGTGTGAATGGTGGAGTAATTAGTGGGATAATATTCTGATCTTTTCTAACACTCCCCCTCCAGCTGAGTAGTGGGATCACCAATGCTCAACTTGTGTAGAACTTGAGTGAATATTTTCCCATTTACTGCTTTAGTTAGAATATCTGCTCATTGATCTTCGGACCTTACATATGGAAGAGTAACCGTTCCTGCTTCAATTTTTTCTTTGATAAAATGTCTGTCGATTTCCACATGCTTGGTCCGATCATGTTGTACTGGATTTTCAGAAATTCGTATGGCCGCTTGGTTGTCACACATTAACTCACATGGCTTAGACGGTGGAAAGCCAATTTCAGTTAATAGTTTTTGTATCCACAGGACCTCTGTAAGTCCACGTGCTATTCCTCTGAATTCTGCTTCTGCACTGGATAGTGTCACCACTTTCTGCTTCTTACTCTGCCAAGTAACTTGATTTCCTCCCATTAGAGTAAAGTAACCTGATGTAGACTTTAGATCCATTGGGTTTCCTGCCCAATCTGCATCTGTGAAGACTCAAACATCTAGATGATTATGGTTTTTGAACAGTACTCCATTCCCATTTGTTCCTTTAAGATACCTTATAATCCTCTATACAGCCTCCATGTGACTACTTTGTGGTCGGTGCATAAATTGACTAACTATTCCCACAACATAAGAGATATCTGGTCGGGTGTGAGATAGATAGATCAATTTACCTACCAACCGTTGATACCTTTCTTTATCTACACTCTCGGCTTCTTCCAGTATTTGAAGTCCATGGTTGACTATCATTAATGTGTCAGCTGGTTTGCACTCCATCATTTCTATTTCTGCAAGCAAGTCCAAGATGTACCTTTTTTGGCATATGAAAATACCTCGTTCAGGCCTTAGTACTTCGATTCCAAGGAAGTATTTCAACTTCCCAAGGTCCTTCATTTCGAATTCAGAAAAAAGATTTCTCCTTAGCCTGGTGATTTCCTCCTGATCATTCCCGGTAATGATCATGTCATCGACATATATTATCAAGTATGTTGTGAATTCACCCCTTTGTTTCAAAAAAGGGTGTGATATGCATTGCTCTTCTTGTACTCATATCTTTTCATAGCAATGGTGAATCTTCCGAACCATGCTCTTGGTGATTGTTTTAGTCCATAGAGGGACTTCTTCAGTCTGCATACTTCTCCTTTGTCGAATCCTTCTTTGAATCCTGGTGGTGCTTCCATATAGACTTCTTCTTCCAGATCTCCATGTAAGAAGGCATTTTTAACATCGAACTGGTATAAAGGCCATTCTTTAGTTGCTGCCACAGAGAATAAAACTCTGATAGTATCCATCTTTTCCACGGGTGAAAAAGTTTCCGAGTAGTCAATGCCGTATGTTTGAGTGTATCCTTTTGCAACCAACCTTGCTTTGTATCTTTCAATATACCCATCTGGTTTGTATTTAATAATGAATACCCAGCGACATTCGACTACTTTCTTTCCTGGTGGTAGAGCAAGTCTAGTGGTTTTTGTTAAGTGCATCCATTTCGTCATGCATTGCCTTTGCCCAATTCTTTAATGTCATTGCTTCTTCAACTGAATCTGGAGTTTCTTCCTCATAGAAAGCTACTCGAAAGGCCTTTGCTTCTTTGGATAAATTCCCTTCTGCGATGTTGGCCATTGGGTATTTTAATCCTCGCTTTATTGGTTCCGGTGAATATCGATTTGGAGGAATTCCCCTGTTTCTACGTGGTGACAGTATTTGTGGTTCTACATTTGGAAAGTCCTCTGTGACTTCTTCTTCCTGATCACTATGATTAGGCAAAGTTACAGAATTAACAAGATTATTCTCAAGGTTTGATTCTCTTACCTCGATTATCAGGTTAGGATGATTAGTATTCATGACATTGAGCTCCGTAGGTTGTATTATTACTTCAGAAGTATGAGAATGATTAGAACATTTTTGTTGGATTTTTTCATTTTGTAGTGGTGGCCAACTGAAAAAGTCTATAGAATCATTCTCCCTCTGACTACTGAGTTAAGTACCATAGAAAACTCGGTCTCGAGGAAATCACAATTCATGGTGGTATGAATACGGCGAGTGATGGGATTGTAACACCTGTATCCCTTTTGATTTATGCCATACCCTACAAAGATACATTTTTCTACACATGTATCAAGTTTGGTTCGCTCAGATTTTGGAATGTGAACAAAGACTGAGCACCCAAATATCCTTGGTTGGAGGGTCAAAGGGGATGGTATTTGAAAAAATTCGGCTAGAGTGTCAACAGGAGTTTGAAGGTCTAGGATTTTGGTTGGAAGGTGATTAAGGAGGTAGACTGAGGATGCAAGTGCTTCAGGCCAGAAAGTTTTTGGTACTTTGGATTCAAGTAGAGGGCTCGGGTTGTTTCTAGTAAGATACAATTTTTTCTTTTGGATACCCCATTTTGTTATGGTGAATAAGGACATGTAGTTTGATGGATTAACCCTTTTTCCTTAAAAAAATGATTGCATATGTGTATTGATAAACTCCCCCCCATTGTCTGATCTCAAGGTTTGGATGGTTGTGTGAAATTGTGTTTGGATCATAGTATAGAATTGGATAAATTTTTCCATAACCTCAGTTTTGGTTTTTAAGAAATATACCCATGTCATTCTAGTGCAATCATCAATAAATAACAAAAAATATTGAAAAAATGATCCTCCGATAACAGGTGAGGGTCCCTAAACATCAGAATGGATAATCATAAAGGGAGAGTTGACTTGTGTACTATTGGCTTTAAATGTTTGTCTATGACTTTTTGCAAGAACACATGTATCACAATACATGGGTTTTTTTATTAGGAAAAAGTTTAGGAAATAGGATATGTAAATAACCAGTGGATGGGTGTCCCAATTGTCTATGCTAAAGCCATACGTCTCTGTCGGCTGACCCATGTGCAAGCATTACAGATCTTTGTGTAGTTACTTCATTCACATAATAAACCCTTGGTGCTCAGTGACACACCCAATAATCGTTCCTGTTATGATATCCTACAGTAAATAGAATGTAGGATTCATGAGTATAGTACAGTTTAGTTCTTTCGTAACATGACTAATAGACAATAATTTATGTGATAGTGCTGGAACATAAAGACAATTCGACAATTTTAAGGTTGGTGAAATTTCAATTATTCCTGCTCCTTCTACGTTAATAATTCCTATACTAAGGTTTTTAAAGGTTTGGTTTGAAATTTGAGGTCTGTTAAGTCATAGGTCATAGTGTCGGTTGCACTACAATCGAAGATCCATGAAGTGTTTTTGTTATTATGGGCTGAATTTTCACAGGTTTGATTGTGCGTTTGGGCTTGAGTTTGAGGAAAAACAACATGGGCTTGGTTATTAAATATGGCCTAATTAAAGGAGTAATGGGTTTGGTGAAATAGGATAAATGGGCTTGCTGGATGGGATTAATTAGGCTTTTAGGGTTAGTGGTAAGGGTTGGAGTATAAAAGCGAAAGATTTGGGTTTTAGGGTTTTTTATAACCCGGTTTCCATTCTCCCTCTTACCTCCCCTCTCCTTCTACGATTCCCTTTGCGCTTCACCCGCCATTTCCGGTTCAATCCTCCTTGTCGCTGCCACTACCATGGTTGTTTCAGTCCTTCTTGTTGCTGCAATGTTTACCTCTCCTTCTCCGTTGTCAAAGCTGCCGCCGCTGCTACTGGTGGCTCCTCCGGTGCTGCCCACGGCGGTGGTGGCTTTGCCAGATTGTTTATTTCCCTCGCTCCACCATTCCAGGTAATTGTATATTTCAAAGCATGTTTCTTTTGTATGCTTGGTTCCTCCACAGTGGCTGCACTTGAGCTTTGATTTGTCACTTTTAACCTATTTTCTTCCCGGATTCCTTTTCTGGCTTTAAATCGCGAAGCCTGTCACCGCTTCGTTTCCGGTGACCGCTGCCATGCCTCCTCCTATGCCTTGCTGTGATGCTTGTTCTGGAATTTCCAAAATGCTGAGCCGCGCTGCCTCCTTGCATACCGTTGCATAGGCCACTTCTGGTGTGGGTAATTTTTCTTGCCTCAAAATTTCTCTCTTTTTTGGTTGAGATTTGAGTCAATCCCATTTAGAAACTGGAAAAGTTTATGTTCTTTTCTGATTTGGTTGTATGTTTCAATGTCTTTTTCGATTGTCATGGGATTTGGCTCTCTTCGATCAATTTCACCCCATACCCCCTGTAAGTTTATCCAGAACTCTTCTAGGCTTGTTCCATTTTGTTTCATTGCGTTGATTTTTGTGTGGAGGTTGAACGTTTCTAACTTGTCTCTCCCAGCACTATATGTGATCTCCAGGGTGTTCCATAACGCTTTGGCCGTTGGTAATTCCGTGAGACTGGCTGCAATTTATGGCTCTATGTTCTGTATGAGCCAACTTAAGACTATGAGATCGTTTTGCTCCCAACAATCATAGTCTTCAGTTTCAGTTGCTGGTTCTTGGTGTCCACTGAGGTGTTTTAAGAGGTTTTTCGATTTTCCCCCGATAGCGACTTTGATCATACGCGCCCAAAGAGCGTAATTTTGGCTGTTGAGCTTGATACTGAGGGAAAGGGAATCTGACAGGGTCTGTTTTGGGCTCTGGTTGTTGAGAAACAGACCGTTTTTCAAGAGGTTTGCAATCTGTAATGTTAGCTCATCGTTGCTAACTCCAGTCTACTTACTGCTACAATCGTAAGACTTGGTAGTGGAGTTGGACTGGGGTGAGGTAGTGGTGGATGACATCCTGCTGCCATCTTTGGACTTGGTGGCAATTTTTCAAGAGGGTTTATGGTAAATGATGAGAATTCAGTTCCGATTTGGTCTGATCGGAACCCACTCTGATATTATGTTAAACATGTTATACTAATATAAAGAGAGGCATTACTAATATAAAGAGAGGCATGAATAACATTTTGTTGAGTATATTACATTTTGAGGGATACTGCTTTACATAGCAGTTGTACACAAATGGCAGACAACCTTTTACAACTAAGATAAACTTTTACAGCTAAAAAGTAAAGCATCTTTTTTAGTGGCATGAATGGTGGAGTAATTAGTGGGATAATATTCTGATCTTTTCTAACAAAGTCGATACGGACTAGCATAAATGAACTCATGTGAAACCAAAGTTCCAAACAATGATGATACCCATGTAATAAGTTGTGCAGTTATAAGCGCTAGAGTTAATCCGAGTAAATCAACACAAAACAAACATTCAGATGGAACAAAATCAATAGGGAAATGCATAACCTCTGAAAAATGTCCTGAAGAGAGAGCCAATCACAGTAAAAAGCCATTACTAGTTGCACAATGAAACGAAAATTTTCTGTTCTTAACCATCTCAAATTGGTTGGGAATATACAATAGCTTTTGCACTTTCAGCAGACATGTGAGTTGATCATTTGACCAAGACAATCGGGCGTTCCAAGACAATCTTAATTGGTTTCATTGTAGGTTTGGGAGCAACAATTTTGGCATATGATTAGAATTCTTGCGGGGCGTCCTAAAATTCATGCCTCCGAATAGGCATCGCAGCAGATTTGGTTGGCCTTTTGGATTGCGATTTATCATTTTGAAGAAATATATGGACACGCGCTTCATGCATAGGTAAGGAAAACAAAATCGAAGTTAAGGTTTTTCACATTTCACCTTCCAGAAATGAACACACCATATTTCGAAAAAATTGTGTTAATTCCCACCGAATCATGTCAGTTCGGGAAATTTTCAAAGTATATTTGGTTGTCATGGCTGATTTGAACACATTTAGAGTTGGATTGTGTATATGGCAGCGTTGCCTGTGATCTGAGTTTGCCATCGTGACGAAAGGTTGCGCTGAGAGGGGGCTCAGCAACCAGTGCTGAAGGGGTGCGACCAGTGCTGAAGGGGTGCATTGGGAGAGGGACCGGTGGCGTCTACCTATCTCTCTTGGGAAAGCTTGCACTAAGAGATACCTAACTCTCTAGGGTTGCACTGGGACAGGTACCAGTGGCGTCTACCTATCTCTCTTGGGAAAGTTTGCACTAAGAGATACCTAACTCTCTAGGGTTGCACTGGGACAGGTACCAGTGGCGTCTACCTATCTCTCTCTATTGGTTGCGCTGGGAGAGGGATTGGTGGCATCCACCTATCTCTCTCTAGGCTATGGCTGGCTTGGTCACGATGACGAATCAATGACGAGGATGTGGAGGGGAAAACTTATAGTGCAATATTAAACTGTTTCAACTGTTAAGTGGCATTTGTATTGCTATTTACAGACAAGCATTGGCGTTCACATTAGCAGCAGCCCATGCAGGCATGAGAGCCATGTCTTCCCCTTACTCCTGCTTAATGTTGCACTTGATAGAGACCGGCTGAAGATAAAACCCAGCAACTACAGTTGCAGCACCGAAAGCAGTATACCTGTTAAAAAACCAGAGCAAAGTACATACGCAAGAGGACACCAATGATTAGGAAATTCGAATTCATAGACTTGCACTGTAAATATTTATAGGACTATGAAAGGCCAATATAATTGAAGTATTTAATGAGAAGGGTTTGTCCCGATTCCCTTGAATCCCTCCCTGACTGCTATCATGTGCATATGATTTTGTAAACAACTGAAGATTTGAATATGGAAGATGGGTCTAATAAATCAAACTACAAAGAATTTCGGCCAATACACATTATTCCATGCATATCAATTGCCTCAAACAAATGAAGGAAAGAATCACTCTTCTGAGAAAGCAACACGATGGGTCTAAAACCTCCAAGGCGCATTCGTGGCAGTCCCATGAGCCCAAGTAGATAGGCAAGATAACACCTCTTATTAGCAGGGCCGGCTATTAGGTGGAGTGAGTGGACGACTGCTCAGGCCCCAAATTATAGCTAGGATATAGTTTAAGTATAAAAAGTATACAATCTGTACTAACAGACTAGGCAAAGTAACATAATTGTAAGTTTGTCCCAGCGGTAGAGGCGTAAATGTGTGTGTTGTCAAAATCTTTGGTCCGGTTCTCATTGTAGGCAGTTTGGTTGATGTTTTCAGATTTTCACCTTTTTCCTTATATACGTTCTCTTTCATTTTTTTTTTTTTTTTTTCACCCATTTTCCTTTATTTTTTCTTCTTCATATTTTTTTTTTAAAATTTTCAATCATTCAATTTCATCAATAAAATAATGAAAAATACCTATCAATTTCATTTCGATATCCTTTAAAAAAAAATTTCTACAAGTATTATATCTTAAATTTCTCAAAGTAAATAAAAGTTTGAAGTATTTATCATTTTACCATTAGTTATTAATGATTTATTACTGACTTTTTAAGTAAATTTGTTTACATACGATATTACTTTGAGTCTACATATATATAACGTATGACTAATTAGATATATATAGTTTTTTTTCTTACAAGCAAACAGTTTTGATATTGTATATTTTGTTCACTTTATTAATTACAACTTGTAATGCAAAAATAGTATCACATATTGTGTATAACAATTTGAGATGTGTTTAAATATTAAAAAGTACTAAATATTATATA
>CATIWQ010325742.1:0-21510 GCA_949673415.1 Euphorbia schlechtendalii | reverse complement strand
TGATTGTACGACTCTTCAAATGCGTCTCCAATTTAGCATTAGCTCTAATAATTTGGACAACAAACCCATTTTGGTTAAGGCTTTAACCCCATCTAGTCTCATGACCAAACACATGTTGAGGGGTATCATGATTTATGATGGGAAGACTATATACTACCTTAATATTGTGGTGGGGATTTTATTGGTGCCGCTGGTCTCACCCTAGTTAGGTCTTATATGATGGATATGATTTTGAAAATAATAATTCCAGGTTATTTGGAATTATTAACTCTAAGGGAACATGCTATAGACTGGTATATCATAATCATTCCATTATGCTAAGACTCCACATAGCATGCAAAACAAACAAGGTCCATGTTAAAGTTATTGCACCTATGTCTATAAGTTTAAATTTAACAATTTAAACCACGTTTGTAAAATCATATGCGGAATCCAATTCCCATACTAGAAATCGACTAAGTTATAAAAGTCCCTTGGGTACTCTTGAATCTAATACTAGTGGTAATTTCTAGGTAGAAGAGGCCCCTACAAGTGAATGAGCAGCCATGTCCAATCCTTGCTAAAATCACCATGGGCACTTTGATTCGTTGTACCACAGAAACTACGATTTAAAGATTTTGTTCTTTAATTAAGTGAAGTACGGGATGACCCTCAATTAAAGCATTTACACATGTGGTAAAACATTGTTAATGTATATGATAATCATCTAGACTAAGTTTGAGAAAAACCTTAATCTAGTTATCACATCATTTTCTATATCAGGAATTGAACCCTAAGTCATGCATAACATACTTTAATCAATTCATAGAAAATCACATTTGAACATATTATTATCAATCATGCATAGTATAAGGTAGGCTCTAATACCATTGCTTTTTAATCAAGACACTAATTGAACATGCAATCGTTGTAAAGCGAAATTTCAAAACTTAAAATTAACCTATAGATCTCCTAAGGATGCCATGATTGATATAATATAGGTTAAAACGTTCCATAGATGCTTTTAGGTTTATAAAGCTTATAAAAGAAATCTAGCATCTAAAGGTTGAAACATTATCATTTGATGCGTGCTTTCTCTCTTTTGGTAGCGGTGTTCCCTTTAAGTAATTCAGCAGCACTTCATTAGCATGTGCTTCCAAACTATGAGAGCCTCTATGATGGATCCACACGGATCTTCACTGACCAAAACCACGTTGAGGAGAACCTATTAGTAGACAGCAGCTGCTAGACCACTCGAAAACCAACCTGAAAATAATCTAGAATGCTCACTTAAAAAAGAGCCTTCAAAAAGAATTCTTTGATTGTTTAGAGAAACTCATGAAGGATCTCGCACAATAAAAGAAGAAGAGGGGTGGAGGACTATATATAGGGAAAAGGGGAGTGTTAGATTCCCCCTAAATAACTATGTGGCAAGAGAATATTCCCATCCCACAAATTGAGTTGGCTGGGCGGGTCACAATGACCTGCGAGCCAACCCATGGGTTGCAACACAAGGCAAGCCCTAATGGGCTTGCCTTGTTCTGCAAGTCAAGCTTGCGGGTCTTTTGGCAAGCCTAGCTTGGGAGTTTACGCACAGCCCACGCTTCGCATAAGCAAACTTGCGCTACAGACTGCCCACTTGCGGGCCTGCAACAACCCTCTTGTTCCCGGGGTAGCCGGTAGGCCCCACTCTGAACATCCAGTGTTCGTTTGGGGTCAACTCGCAACGGGATAAATCCCTTGCTCGCTTTGTGTAACTCTTTCCCTATTTCCTCTTTATTCCTTTTATTAATTTGGTCAAACCAATTAATAATTCTTCTGACGAATTCGACAACTTGTATTTTCGGCATAGAGCTAGTCTAAAGGTTCTTTACTTAGCCCGATAAAGACCCAAAGTGTGTAACCTTAAGTATAGAGCCTCTAGAGGTTAACCTAAACTTGAATTCCAATCCGCAAATCTTTAGGCTCAGTGTTCTAGACCGATATGGAACCTGAGCGCTCTAGATGATCAAATGGGCTTTCTAGTAAAGGCGTATGATCCCCCGATACTTGGAATGTCACGTGCTTGTGACTTAATCTGGTTCTATAGTAGTAACAAATACAATAAACTCCTTCCATCAGGTTAAGTACCATTAAGTTTATTGAGCTCGGATTAAGTGACACCTCATGTAATAGCCACAGCTATCCTGGAATTAGACTTGTTCACAAAGAACACCACTCGGCCATTATGTATCAAGATTGACTAGAAACTCATTCTTTCAATCTTATACTCAAATCAGACGATTATGAGTGTCTCACTTCAATAAGGAGGTCTAAGGTACATCTTTCATTATATCACTATATCAAGAGCGATGGATCCCATCTTGACTACTCGGCTTACCAACATGTGATCATCACTATACCAGTAATCACACCTATCATCCTAATCGCCAGGGTATGAATAAGTATGACCCAAAGTATATCAACTCCAACACAAGGTAACCAGTATCTCAGGTTGGAGGGTACTTGTACTAATACTGCAATAAGACATGTCACCAACACACAGATATAGTTATTTCCGACTATGTGTCTTATAGCGGTCTCCAATGTATTACCCGAATACATTCATGTGTTAACTCAAAGTACCACCTTTAGCACGTGAGATCGACTGCTTAGATCTAATCCAAGGAGTAAGCCTACACATACTAGTACGTCCATTCAATTGATGTCCAGTGTCAATGAAACTACGACTAGGGATATTTAGACTCACTAGTACAGATTTGCCCTTTTAGATCAGTTATTTTCTAATATTTAGATCGGTTTCTTACAATTCTAAAAATTGCCGATCCAAAAGCCCAAAGCTTTTTGCAACAGTTTCAGAACCAATCCAATTAGTGAGCCAATTGGATCGGTTTCAAACCCTAACCGATCTAATTGGTTCATGGTTAGGAACAAAGAGTGCACCATATTTGGATCAGTTTACTACAAAACCAATCCAATTGCTTACATTTTATTAAAAAAATAATTTTTATTTATTCGAAACTTTTCACCTATAATAGTCCATATCAGAGGGTGTAATAATTAATTAGAGATAATACTAGGTAAACCTGTATCCATAGTCATCCTTGAGCAGATCTAATGTACTCTAACAAAAATAACTTAGTAGTTCCAATAAAAACATGAATTGATGGACAAATTACATCAATTCCCTATGCTACATGTTAGCACCATAGTAAATACAAATAGGCCCTTCAGTCAACATTCACTTAAGCTAAATGACCAAAATGACACCATACAAGCTATGAAAATGAGACACACACCCAAAAGACTAACAAAGTAAATATTGACTTGTACTTTTAATGGACAAAATAGAAATATAGGCTTTTGAGACACTAAACGATTATTTAGAAACTGTATTTGCTTAATTATTTACCTTCTTACGTGTTTGTGATAATCTGGATTGCGAAAAAACTGGTCGACTAATGCTCGAAACTGTAAAATCAAGCCAAATAATTATTTTAGGTTATAGTAAGAGAATATCAAGCAATTTTATATAAGTGCATTTTAGCAATTTCTACAAAACTACGTAAGAAATCAGCATATGCAGAATATGGAATATGTAATAAAAGAAAAAAATTCAAAAAATGTTTATAATAATAAAGGAAACTTTAATCCACCTAAATATTTACATCACCCTCCATCTGCAACTCTTTAAGACCATATGTGGCTAATCTGTAGTAAAATAACAAGGTTATGAGATTAAGAGGAAGAGGGAAAATATTATTATTTATATGGAAGATTTGTACTTAAAATTGCATTCATACTATTATATGCTATTAGTCCATTAGTAGGTTAGCAAAGGGAAACAGTTAGAGGTTTAGGGTCATTCAAGTTACAAAAGGAAAGCGTTAATCTCCTCTACGTGATAATAAGTTCTAACCTTTCAGAAATTGCTATGATATAAAGTAAAAATAAATAGAAAAAAGTATTAGAAATCCAAGCACAAATCAAACTACATGCATTCAACAACAAAATAAACTAACAGAAAGGCCATGAGATATAAGTATTGGCAGAAAGGGTAAAAGCAGAAGAAGCAGTTTTGGAGCCCATAAAAAAGCATAAGGTTAAGGTCATGCATAGATTAAAATTTAACTAGATAAGTGATCTAATCCTATACATTTGCAATGGTAACATTACCAAGAGAATAGAGAGAATGTATAAATCTTAAGTTAATGACTAACTATTTTTTATCCCGCATCATGAGTGTCATTGAGTGATGATGCTGGCAACAATTCTATACTAATAATTAGATGAATCAAACTAAAAAATAAAATGAACAATATGTACTGCTATCAACAAGACTGGAATCATTAACTTCCATTGAATCATGAAACTGCCAAATGACAAGCATGTCTGAGTACCATCTAATTGCTTTCAAACTGCAATGAGGCAAGATTCAAGCTCTAGCAAAGCTAGAAGCCTAGAACTATAAAATAAATACATTTAAACAAAAAGCTTTGAAATATGACTGCACAAGTTATAATATGAAAAATTTGAAAGGAGAACACTTGAGAAATTAAAAAAAAGAACACGTTGATTACCAGTAAGATTCTCTTGAAGCCATTTTGAGTTTTTGGGGCATATGTGGTTTTCCCACCACCAGGATTACTTCCGTTTGTAATTAGAACGTGATGACAAAGCAGCCGCCATAGGTTAATGGAAAAGCAATCCCACAACTAATGATCTGACAAAGAACTTAATATACAACACCAAACTCAAGTTATTCAGGCACTGATGCAGAGTAAAAAGCTATATGAATCCTCCTTAGACTGACCAATGACATCAAAGAGACCAATCACAGTTACAAAATGAGTACATGATCAGATTACATGGACTAGTACAAAACTGTGGAAAAAAAATATGCCTGATCAGTAAATTTGTTTATAGGTATTATGTACCAGACCAATTAGTAACAGATATCTCCAGAAGTTGTGGAAAAAAACTAAACAAAGGAATACCAAAAATAGAGGAACACCAATATACTTTGGTTTTTAATACTTGGGGAAGTTTTCTAGTTACCTCAAGGTACTAGCAGCTAGCCTAGCCAGAGTCCTATCACCCTAAAAGCTATACCTGCATCAAAGTCATATGTAGCAGAACTATCACTATAATAGGAAAAAATGAATATGTGATAACATTAAAGATGGTTTCTGTTGATGAAACAATTTAAATGCAATGACAAAAGGGTTGTCAAGATTTGAAATTAAACATTCATCAATTTCACTAATTGACTATTTCATGGAAAATATGACACTACTGATAGAATGAAAATAAAGTTGACTTACACTACTAACATTTAAGGTGCAGAGCATTTTCACTACATGAGACAACACTAGAAATTGGCTTTTAAGTACAAGTAAACCAAATATTTAGTCTTTGATCCTCCAAATAAGCAAGCCATTGAAATGAATTTTCACAATTGAAATAAGTCATAATTCTATTGCTGGATCGAATACTAGATTAGTTCATAAAGCTCAAACTTGGAAGGTTAATTATCCGATATTCTCTCTGGTTACTAAGATGTCTTCAATTTTATTAAAAATGACCTCTTATATAGGAAGAAGTGAATGATATTGAGCAACATAGAGGATTTCTTTTTCAACTGGAGTCAAGGAAAGTATATAAAAGATCTCCAGGTTCAAGCAATCTTTTCATATTATTGAAATTGTAATTTGGGTTGCAAAGTATACATGATCATTTTAAGGAACCCTACAATATGGCTACTTGTTTATATTGGTGATATTGGGATAGTAGGTTTATAACTTTTCTATACTCCATATCCATAGCAAAAAAGTTAGGTTCTTTAAAGATTTTCGCAATGACCAAATGTCGCACACTAGCAAGGGGATTCATCTACCCTAAAGAAAAATATAATGTGTTCTGGATTGTTTAAGTTTGGTTTGATAACCTTGAGTAAACGCAAAGAAAGATAAAAGATAGAAGTCCACTCAATGATCAAAAAAATAAATTAAATGGGGTTTATGACTTCCCTAGAATTTCACACAGTGATGTTATGACTCATAACAAAATTCTAAAATAGCTCAAAGATATGCTACATTAAACAAAAACCATGGTTCTTGCAAAATCCAATTTTTTGAATACAAATTAGGCATGGATTTTTATAAATAGCACCCCTAGTCCCTATAATTGGGTTGGAAGAGTAAGAAACAAATTGTTCGGGTGCCTAATTTGAATAATACAAGACACAAACTACATGTAAAACTTACATAGCTAAGTCATTTACTTTGAAATTCAAGCTTTTTCAATCTCATTAAATGAACTTGTGGTGAGTATGCGACAATCAAGCTTGAAGTAGAGTATTTTGAGGCATAAATATACATTATATTTATATAAACGAAATGATTTCCATTATAGTGTGGTAAGTAAGGATGCAGTTCTCTGATTAAGATGTGCAATATCATTTTCTAACTTATGTATAATTTTTTAAGAACTATTTGGTTCACCTATTGAGAAAAACTAATCATAACTACCGTTGATAGCAGAAACTACGTGCCTAACAAAACTATCTTGTATTCATAAAATTTTCTTTCTGTAAAAATGACAACTAAGACTGGAATAAATTCTAAAATACAGTTTTTACTTACAATAAATTAAGTCAAACAATTGTCAAAGAATGTTACAGTATAGTTTTCATACAATTTATGTAATATAAAATAAAATAAAGCATATAATAATATATCTTGTTTATTTGTTACTGTATTATTCAAATAATATTTCTCATCTTTACAATACAATACTATTTCTCCAAAAAATATATAAACTTGCTTCAGTAGATTTTATTTGTAATGCTGTTTATGATCTTAACCAGACCAAAACTTGTACTGTTTAAAAGGTGATTTTTTTAATTCTGTTCATCATATAAGATCCCTGAAAACTTCTAATATGAGCATTATGCTTGGAAATAACAAACTATTTATGATCTACAAAATCTTGAAGGCCTAATCAATGTTTTCTAAAATAAAATCAATCCAAAAAAAGAAAGACTTACATGTTCTACTCACGCTCATTCGCTAAAGCATTTTTGGCAATATACAAGAAAGCAGGATAGATGTTGAAATCCTCTTTTGCTGATGTCTCAAAATAAGACATATTTTCTTTCGAAGCACATCAATCCTTTGCTTTCTTCTCCAAAACCACTCTATTATTTCCTCCATCTATATCAATCTTGTTTCCAAGAAGTATGAAGGGAGACGTTTTGGGGTCAGAAGGATTAGCCTGGGAAAATAGAAACCAAAACATTGTTATATCTTTCCATGATAATAGGAAAATATTGCTTGTGCCAATAAACCTACAAGGAGTAGGCAACTAATACATGGCCATTCATCATTATATTCTCATAGCATACCTAATCTAAGTCCTTATCACTATAGCATACAATGTATTCTGAGCATTATCAGTTAAGCTAAACAATGTACCAGAGCCAAACTTGTTTAGCTTCAATTTCAGTTTGTTCCACCTTTTTTCCACATCTTCCGATTTCAACACAATCGAACTAGACAGTGATGAAATTAGAGATTGATCATGGCCATAATCATCAAGATCATCATTTTTAACCCTAATTTTCCTTTTTCATGGAAAAATCTTAACCGAATCAAAGGTAATAGATGACAAATTGATGATATCATAGCAAACAAAATGAAGAGAGTGATAAATCTTACAGTCATTAGGTGAGGTATAGCGATACCTAACAGATTTATGAGAGGTGTCGATTCGTTTAATCTTTCAATCCAAAAGGAGGAGTTGTAATCTGACTAGAAGGGCGACATAGTTATCAGGCTTTCGAGCAATTGAGTAGTCTACAATGACAGAAGGGGTAAAAGCAACATCAGAAAAAGATTGAGAGGTAACAGGCTCCCATTGCGATTTACAAAGGATGTAAGATTAGGGTTTAATATTAGAGTAAATGGGAGCTGTATAGAAACTGAGCATCAAGTTCAAAAGGAATAAGAAAATTAGTGATTTGACGAGTATTTCTTTTTTCTTCAATCGTGAAATTCTTCAGTCGAAGCTTAGGTTGGAGGAGAAAGATGGATAGCGTTTTTTGGATGTGCGAGAGAGAGAAGTGATGGACTGATTTTTTAGGGGTTTTTAGTTTTTAATTACCTAATTATTAATCCCAAAAAACTTTAGGTGCTATATTACAATTCATGTATCCTAGTAATTTGGGCTTTTACATCGGTCGTGTTCAAAAGCCCAATAAGCATTTCCATCGGTTTAAGTAAAATTGATGGAAATGAGGTATACATTCACATCGAGTTTTAGTAAAACTGATGCAAATGCTTTTTATATGTATTTCTAATATTTAATTCTCCTTTAAACCAAGGTATTTGGATCGATTATGTTAAAACCGATCCAACTAATAGCCATTTGGATCGGTTTTCTGAAAACAGATCCAAATGAAGAGATCTAAAATAGTGTTTTTGTACTAGTGACTATTCATAATAACATGTATGTGCAGTTCTCACACCACATAGCTCTACCACTATGTCCTCACACTTTTACCCGTAGTCATGGACTTTATCTCATCAATGCACATATACATATTTATTATTATTCATACATGATACCAACGAGATACATAAATAAATATAAAGCACTCATAAGCAACAAAGATGCCTTAATTATTATTAATAATAATTCGAAACCTTTTGTACATTATAACTAATAAAGATATATCGACCTAATTGCCTCTAGGGCATACATCATATCTAACATCCTGGAAATAGACTTGTTCATGAAGAACACCACTCGGCTATTATGTATCAAGAATGACTGGAAACCAGTTCTATCAATCTTACACTCTGATTAGAGGTTGAGCGTGTCACTTCAATAAGGGATCCTAAGGTACATCTCCCATTATATCAATATATCAGGAGCAATGGATCCCATCTTGACTACTCTGCTTACTAACATGTGATCATCATTACACCCCGTAATCACCAGTGTCATCCTAATCGCTAGGGTATGAATAAGTATGACCCAAAGTATAGCAACTCCTATATAAGGTACTAATATCTCATGTTTGAGGATACTTATACTGCTACTATAATATGACATGACACCAACACATGGATACAGTTTTTTTCAAGTGTCTGTTTTATAGTGGTCTCCAATGTATTACTCGAATACATTCATGTTTTAACTCAAGGTACCACCTGTTGGTTAATCAAGACAGTAATTGAGCATGCATAGGTTGTAAGAAATAAATCAAAACTTAAAATTAACTTGAGGATCTCCTAATCATGCTATGATTGAAATAATCTAAGTTAAAACATTCCATAGATGCTTTTAGGTTTATAAAACATATAAAAGAAACCTAGCATCTAAAGATTAAAGCATTACCAGTTAATGCGTGCTTGATCTATCTTTTGCTAGTGACGTTCCCTTTGAGCAATTCTAACAGCACAAGCTTCCAAACTAGGAGAGCCTTTATGAATTGATCCACCGAATTTTCACCGACCAAAAACTCAGAGAAGAAAAAACCCGTCAATTGATAGCAGTTGCTAGACCAATTGTAAATCAACCCAGAAACAAAAACCGAAAGCTCACTTAAACTTATATCCTTCTAAATGAACTCTTCAATTTGATTGGAATTCATGGGATGAGCGAGTAGAAGCCGATAAAAAGAGAGAAAGAGAGATCGCTAGGGAAGAAGAGAATAATTAAGCCAATCTTAGGAGGAAGTTAAATGAATTAATGGAAGAACAAGTCTCTATTCATCGCAAGATTGATGACATCCACACTCTGATGTTTGATGTTGAAAGAGATCTGCGGGAATCGCGTTATAAGATTGATCAGATGATTGAATTACTAGCTCCAAAATAAATTGTTTTCTTTTCATTTAAGTTTAGAACCTTGTATAGTCTTTTCTATTCGTTTTTTTGTTTGTTTGTTTAGTGTTTGTTTGTTTGCTTGTGTATTTATTGCTTTTTTGAAACTGTTTGTCAAATATGAAATAAAAATGAACAACAAGACGTTGATGTTCAATTACTATCATCACCATGATCATTCAAGGTATGAAATAGTAAATTTTTATCTTTTGTAATTAACAATATTTATTTTTCTAAGTTCTTATGGGTACAAAGTCTAAAAATTGAAGAATTTGAAGAATTAAAGAAGATCGTGACCGCGGCATACATCTCGCACTCGTGAATATTGGGGTTTCAAAACCTACTATTTCTATAATTAAGGAAGTCACAATCGAGATAAGCCTTCACGATAGCGACACGGGTAAAATATAACCATTACAGATCACAATTTAGCACGCAACAGATGTCCGTAACTACCATTAACGGCTAGTTTTGAGCAATAACGGCTATATTGACTATTGTGGCCAATTAGAGACCTCTTAGAACTCTATATATTGGTCTAAGTTGAACCCTAGCCACTACAACCTTCAAAAACCTTACAAAAATTCTGAAATTTCTTCATCTTCACTCTTCGACATTCAATTTTTTTTCTTAAAACTTTTCATTTCAAAACAATCAAGATGCCTTTGAAGAAATCTGCAAATAGGAGAGAAATCCAAACATACCAAGAGAAGTATGGTTGTCCTTTCCCTTTAAGGACAAGAGAAGAGGGCAAGCGCTACTAAAAGCTTAGCAAATTGGATATCACGAGGATGATACTCCTCGATATAGTCTTCTTAGAAACATTGAATCTCCGTAGAGAGATGGAGACTTAACTTTTTTCTCTTGGACTCACAAAGTTTGTGGATTTGCATTTTCCACAAAATCGAGATTGGATTCTCGAATGTCTAGTGGCATTCGACTATGAAGATGCAAGGAAAAGGGTGATAAAATTTTGCAATCAAGGTAATCAATATACCATGACGAGGGATATGATGCATACTTGGTTCAGGTTTGAAGTCGAAAAATCATCAACCATGACGGATTCTTTTCAACCAAATCGAGTTTGGGAAGATTTAGCAGGTAAGAGATTCTTTGACCCCAAAAATTCTCCAAATAAACTAATTAAGGATGAGTGCATTCTTCTTCTCCACAAATACCTTTCCACTTCGGTATTTTGTCAAGTAGAGAATACCAAAGTCCAAAAGAAAGATTTGTTTGTTCTTTCTTGCACTTTGGTGAAACAAAAAGCAGAATTCATGGATATCATATGGAACATGATAAGAATTCTACAAGTATGAGAAACAAGATTGGGGCGGTCGAAATTATCACCGTTATCGTCTTGGGTGCAAGAAGCGAACTCCCCTATGTCCAACAACCGGGTGATTATTTTCGTTATATGGATGGGACTTACTTAAAGAATACCGAACTTCTTCAAGAGAAAGATGGTGTATATTCTTTCTACTTCTATCCAACCGCACCAAGAAGCTAATCTCGACTCACGAAGATTCTTCAGTTGGACCATCTAATCCTACAACTAGATGTCGTCACGGAAAAACTCCAAAGATTGAAGTAGAAGATGATGAAGAAGAAGAAGATGAAGCTCTGGAAGATTGCAAGGCGAGCATTCAATAAAAATTAGACAATTGCCAAGAGGAACTTGGAGTAATGAAGAAGGACATGAAGATTCTAAAGAAAAGTAATAAATCGATGCTTCGAAAATTACTCTCTTTCTTTAGAAAACAAAATTGTCAATTTACTCCTAGTCCCCCGGATTCTCCTTCTCTGTATTGAGAGAAAAATCAAAAGAAAGAGAGGATAACCAATGAGTTATGCAAAAGGTGAGGAATGGTAAGGAGCAGAAACTGTAACCATTCAATGAGTGAAAAAAGAAAAGTAGCATATCACGAAAAATGGGTGCAAAGTACAACGTACTTCAAAAACATATGCTTAAAAGAAAAAAATGAGAGAGTAGTATGGAGCATAAAATGCAACCACTGAAAAAAGGGGAGAGTGGTATAGAGCATAAAATAAAACCACTATATGTTTAGCATCCTAGGTTACCTAAAAATACCATGAGATTAAAATTATTCAAAGTGTGCTTCCTTTGTCCTTTATACATTATGTTATACTTAAGAGAAGGAAATATTCGAGCATGTATATAACACTTATATGAAGATGCGATTCGGTTGAACCTCCATTAAGAGCAAAGGTATGCAACTAGACTATATGAATTGCACATTGCTAATTTGTGGGAAATGACGTTACTTGGCTTGAGTATTATGCAATGTGGAATGTGGTACTCACTATAATAATCTTTCACCAAATAAGGTACGAACTTGGATTACTAATGCTATACACTTCTGTTGTTTACCTTAAGGACAAGGCAAAAGTTAAGTGTGGGGGTGTGATAAGTGTATATTTACACTTATAATTACTTATAATCATGATATTTTCAATCATTAAACATTATGGTTTAAGTCATTTTATACTCCATATAAAAGATTTCACGTGGTATGTAGTTATTTTTTATGCAAATGTAGATACTAGGTAAATCTTGGAAGTAAAATGATTAAAGTTGGAAATCTATGTAAAAAGAGTGAAAAAGGTGCAAAAAGATGTGTGGAACTTAAGGAATTGGCAAAGGATCAAAGATGTCAAAGATCGGTAGAAATCGCAAAGAGTAATCATGTGAAAAAGGCATGTCACAATCGTGACACATATATAGCGGTCGCGACTTGTTAACCTTCACAACAGAAAGTTGCCAACCAAGTATTCACGGTTGCGACATACCTTTTTCACATGATTCCTCTTTACAATTTCTACCGATATTTGACATCTTCTATCCTTTGCCAATTCCTTAAGTTCCACGCATCTTTTTGCACCTTTTAACTCTTTTTACATAGATTTCCAACTTTAATCATTTTACTTCCAAGAATTACCTAGTACTTGCATTTGCATAAAAAACTACATACCACGTGAAATCTTTTATATGGGGTATAAAATGACTTAAACCATAATGTTTAATGATTGAAAATATCATGATTATAAGTGCAAATATACCCTTATCATATAGATAAATAGCAATTAAATTATGTTTGTACATTAGTGACTAATAAAAACATATCACCTTAAATGCATTTAGGGCAAACATCATATCTAACAATAAGTTCATCAATGAGAGAGTCATTTACATCAAAGCATATGATATGTAACAATGAATGCATTTTATTAACAAGCAAGTTAAAATGCATTTACGCACATTTGTACATTCTACATGTACGTGTTATAAGGCACCATCGTCAAAAGAAAAAAAAAGAATAAAAAAAGAAAAAAAGGAAAAAGAAAGAAAAAGAAAAGATAGGTTGAAAATCTGGAAAGGATAATCTATGTAAGAAATGAGTATGTTGGATTGAAAACCAGAAAGGGTGATACAAGAAAAAGTTAAGACAAAGATCGATACATTGATAACCCATAAGGGCGGTCTTTGCAGAAAATAGAACCAAAGAAATATAAAATTCATCATCTCCTTCTAGGAATGGAAAAGGACATCGTTTGTATACCCTAGAACCAAGGACGAATATCATCTAGTTTCCTTCGCAACACGGATCATCATGATGAGAAATAACTCACAATACTTTAAGAAGGAAGGTTCTAAGCTCGGAAAATTATATTATCTCTCATGATCAACTTCAGGCTCGATACTGAAGACATGATCGGGATTAATGGCAACATCATTGACATCATACAAAAGAAGAATGTGAGTTTCAAAATGTTAGTGGCTCATCTAAATCTACTTTAAACTAGATTCAGGCATTGAACCCGACTCTGATCCAACCATAAAATTGAACTTTGACTCGGACCCATGTCAAATATAATTCAAAAGGAGTTATGTCTTCATAACTCGACCATGAACAACAAGGTAGCCATGGAAGGCCCAAAATGATAATTCTTAAGGTCACCAATGCGCTTGCGTAAGAGGGTATCAACCCCAAAACATCTGGACAGCTCCACACGTAACAAAGCTTTCGTGACTAGGTATACTTGATGCTCCAATGCCAATAATTTTTAAAATAGAATAACATACATCATATCATTAATATTGTTCATGCATACATGCATAAATACACATCACATCACGTACAGGTAAAGATGATGTCATACCTAGGAAATGTCAGTTTGGCAAGCGAGAAGCTCCACCTCCATACGAGGAACTTGAGAACATCAAGGAAACGCGAGAATAACATTTCATCAAAATTAAGGACGATCCCCAAATTCAAGCCCACTACAACTTTTGTCATATCCAAGCTTATATAAACCCATTCAAGTAACATCTCAAAAGCCTCCAAAACAAAGGAGCAGTCTCTGAGACGTACCCCAACATCTCAAACTCAAAACTCCATGTTTATTACCGGTTCAAAGAATATTCTTTGAATCCTCATAATTTAATTCTTGATTAAAGGGGTCAAAATTTTTACTTCCTAAATTCTCAACCAAGGAGTTAAAACATGCACTGTGATACTACACTTACAAAATTTTCACTCATCTCATTGCACAAAATTTTTGCAAATTCAACCATCTCATAGTGGATCACATCAAACAAGACTGAAGAAGGAAAATTTCAAATCATCTTATAATAGATCTAAAACATACAAAAGAAGTCTCAACATTGTCAATGGGTACAAGAGTCTGATCACAAAAAAATGATTAACTTATCCCCAACAAGGTTGCTATGATGACAAATAATTGGCTCACACATCCTTCCCATGCGGTTTTGATGGTCACAATCAATTGTAGGTCAACCCACAAGGGGAAAACATTCTGGTCCAAAGAACAAAATGACCTTTCATCCCACATTGGATCTAAACATAGATTATAGAATGAAATAATCAACAGGACTACAAGGGGAAATAAATTCAAATCGAAGAATGAAACGATACATCATCTCATAATGGGATTCAATGAAGACTTTCTACAGTCGATGTATTTTCAAAGGCATGAAGCACATAAATTTCATCCTTTCCCAAAAGTTCCAATGGCAACAGTTAACCAAAGGTCAATTCACAAGGGGAACATAACTCAAATCGAAGAGCGAAATGGTCCACCATCCCATAACGAATTTCAATGAAAACTTTCTATAGTCAATGTATTTTCAAAGGCATGAAGCATATGACTTTCATCCTTCCCTAACAGTTCCAATGGTGATAGTTTACCAAAGGTAAACTCACAAGGGGCATACAACTCAAACCAAAGAGTGAAACAGTCCATCATCCCATAGCGGATTTCAACAAATGCTTTATACATTTGACATGTTTTCAAAGGCATGAAGTACACGACTTTCATCCTCTCCTCAATAGTTCAAATGGTAATTGTTTACCAAAGGTCAACTCACAAGGGGCATATAACTCGAACTGAAGAGTGAAACAGTCCATCATCCCATTGCAGATTTCAATAAAGGTTGTCTATAGTTGATGTATCATCAAAGGTGTGAAGCACATGGGTCTCATCCTTTCCTCAACAATTTTGATGGTAATAGTTAACTAGAGACCAACTCACAAGGGGCACTCATTCTATATCAAAGAATGAAACTATCTAATACCTCACAGGGGTTACGATGAAGATATTCTACAATCAAAGTATTTTTATAGGCATAAAGCATATGACTTTCATCCTTTCCCCAACAGTTCTTGTTAACCAAAGGATAACTTAAAAAAGGTCTAAAATCTAGGATGAAGAATGAAAAGACCTTTCATACCATAGAAGATCTCAACATAGACTATAGAACAAAATAGTCAATGGGCCCATAAGGGGTAAACAATGCAGGTCGAAGAATGAAGTAGAATTTTCTCTTATAATGAACCTCAATTTAGACTAAGAATTAAACAATCAACAAGCCCACAAGGGGCAGTCATCATGACATTTTGAATGGTTAATTTCATCCCATCAAGGGGCAAGTCGCCAGGATGAAAGCCCATGTCACCATTCAGACATTCAAAGGATATAAGCATCCAAGGATTCCATCATAGGGGAAGCAATAATCATGACTGGTTAGGTATCACTTCTTAACCACTTTGTTATTCTTTCATGCTACCATATTGATCTCATATCAATGGTGATCTCTTGAGGAGCAGTTTGTAAGAACAGGATTTCGCTCCCACTCGTGATTTCAATGACGAAGCTGTAATTTTATTTTCCCTTTCTTTTTTTCATTTTCACAAGGTCTTGAATTCATCTAGAAGAAGCTCTCTACTTTGATTATTAACCTTAGGATACATTTTAGCTAAAACTAGGCCCAAAACAAAGCCCAAAAAGCCAATGTAGTTTCTAGCATTCCAATATCATTAATGACATTGCTAATATCATTAACGAAATTGCCAATGTCATTAATTACATTTCAATATCAACAAAGTCAACTTTGCACTTAATGCACTTTTTAGCCAAAAAACTCATACTTGGTCACATGCTCAGCTTTGATTGACAAATACTACTATAAACCATCCCCAGTACCTTACATGGGATAAAAGAGATCCACATATTCATTGGATTTGAAAAAAAGAAAAATGGGGAAGTGGGAAAAAGTGAAAAATCCACAAAAAGTAGATCTTGGATTTGAGTTTTTATTGATAGAATTGCAATACAAAAAGAGAGATTTTTTCAGTAGAAAAAGGAGCTCATTTTTTTGCTTGCACTGAGCAAGAGAGAGAGTTCTTAAGTTGAGAGAAAACCTTGGGTTTTCTTGTGTTCTTGAGTGGTTTTGAGTGAAGCATTTTACTCTAAGAAAATAAACACTTGGGATTTCAAGTAGATAGGTTTAAGTTCATTAAAAGGGCATGAACTTTTGTCTCTTTGGGTTATCCATCTTTCACTTAAGGATTAGAAGCATTTTCTAGGTAAACATTAGGTTTAGTGATTCATTAAGCTAACGTGAGGTTTAAAAGGGATTTAAGAATACTTGAGAATTCATGTTTTGAGTGATTTCATTAAGCCTTAACATAATTTTATCAATCACCACTTGGTTATTACACCATTTGTAATCTTTCTCTTTGATTTGGAATGGAATGAAAAACTCCACAAAGGATATTTACAACAACCAAACTAACAAACCAAAAAAGAAACCCAGAGCTTCCCAGAAGACTTCATGGACCTTGAAGAAAGTGTATTCATGCTCTTAGAGTTTATGCATACATTTATATGCTTGTTTTTAAAAGTTTTGTTTTTTATGTTAATTCTAATTTCTCACACTAAACTATTTTGCGAAAAAGTAATTTATTTTCAACCTTTTTTAGTCCCTTGTTTACATAAAAGATTAAACACATCTTGATCTTTCTAGAATGTTAAATATAACTCAATACAATTAAGAATAAATAAAGTTTTGTTTTCTTGAAGTTTCAAATATTGTTATTCATGGTTTTGTACAACCCGAACTGTTTGAGATTTTTCTATTTGAAAACATATTAATTTGGTTAATCCATCTTCTACAACATGTTATAAATTTCTTAAGCTTTCCAAAATGATAAGAATCACTTGAACCTGATAAACGTAGTAAAAGTTATGATCTTCAGAATATTTTACCATTGTTTTGTTGTTTTCTACTGCTTCTGTTGATTTTCTGCAGGTCTGGATCATCGATCTCACTACCGAAATTGTCGATGATTCCATTAACGACATTGGGGATATGTGTTTTTTTTACTACATCAATGATATCGGTAATGACATTGCCTTGTCAGATTCATGTATTTGCTTCATTTCGTCCTGCTTCACTTCGCTTGAGCACGAAATGACACGCTGAGACCTCTCTGGACTTGAAAATGCATCATTTATGGTAACCAACTTGTACGTAGAGCTTATTTAAGAGAGATATATATGAGTTTTTGAAATGTTAATATGTGATGTGGCAGTGGAAGCGATTTAGGCCATCTATCGATATCGTCCTTCACAGGAATGTCGGTAATAATATGGATGACATTGTTACCGTTTTCAACCCAAACAATAGCTATGTTATGTATGTTTGGCCTAAATTTATGTTTCCAACATTGTTTTAGGTTTCCCCCATGGAGGGAACAGAAGATCCCAGATAACTGACCCGAAAATATTCATGTTTTACATAGCTGTTTTGTGAAATATCAATTGTTCAAACCATTATGGATGTAGATAGATTAGGTTAGATGAATGTTAGGACTTTTTTTCCTTCGAGTGTTGCATTTAACTACTACCAATGTAACATTCGTTAGATCTCAACGTATTCTTGGCAATTGTTAATCCTTAGATTTCGATGGATTTAGGTGATTTGTTTCCCTCATCCCAATATGTAATAATCTCCCGCAGATTAGGTGCATTTACTTTTCTTCATATTTACTTTCCACATTAACTCTAAATTAACATTTAAGCCGAAACATCTCAAAAAATTTGAAATATCATGACATGGTCACCATGCAGTGTAATTTGACTCAAATAACGGCGAAATTGGTGAAGTCATCGATTAACGAAAGGTATGCAAGAGTACGGATGTTAAAGAGCCGCTAGCAACTAAGACCAATCTAACTAGGCTTTGTAGAAGATTTGGGCCTTGAAAATGTTGTGCTTCAGAGACAAATAAGCATATAAGTGGAGTTAAATCCATTTAACCAAGAAAAAGAATTTTTGCTAAAGTCCAATCACACTTCTTATATTTCTCTCACTATAATTTTAATTGTTTATTTATAGTGTGAAGATATCTTGACATATCCTACACTCTAATCAATTTATACAATTTGAAATGAAACAATTACAAGTGAAAATTCAATAACCTTAACACGAACTGAGAACCCTAACACAAACTTCAGCTTATATACCAAAGATGAAGACAAGAACTGAAACTTTTGTTCAATCGGTTCCATAACAGGCAGGCCTGATGTTTTAGGGGCCCGGGGCAAAAAATATAGAAGATTCCTTCAATTTTAAAAATTATTATAAATGTTTCTCGGCTAAAGAAGTTAAGAATTACACATATAATCTTTAACACAACATTTTTATAGATGTATGAGTCTATTAATGTTTATTTTTACAATGATACAAACTAACATAGTAACGAATTTATTTGGGGCCATTTCCGTTAGAGGTCCTGGGTGGTCTTCCTGATTCCTACCCTCATTTGATAACAAGTTTTTGTTGTATGGATGGTGTACTCTTCTTCAAAATGGATTGTTTCTTGGTTTTGGAGTCCGACAAAGTAGAAGGTAGCTCTAGAGATATCCATTAAAAGATTCGATTCAACTCAAAACGTTAATCACAATAATTATTTCAGATATCAACCCCACATTGAAATTATCACACATAAACACAACCACAACTTTCACTTTTGCTTCAAAATCAACCAACGTGGTTCATTCATTGCCTCTCTTATTGCTCTTATCTGAAAATAGAAAAGTATCACAACATATTTCAGGGGCCATAGACCAATCTGATTATCATTAGTCACACCCTTTATTGCTAATTGATGTAATAAAGCAAAGCCGGTCTTACGAATTTTGAGACCCTAAGTGAAATGTTGAAAAAAATATATGTGAGTATGAATTTAATTTTACCATGTTTAAGCTTAGAATGCAAATAAAAAGTTAATTAACGAAGAAAAATATATGATTAAGAATAAATACACTCAATTTTTACCAATAATAAACTATCGAAAAAAATTAAACCTAATCAATTAGTTAACTAACAATTAAAGATGATAATTATACTTAGTTAATTTATAATGTGGAGCATATTTTCTTAATAAAAAAGAAAAATATGGAATTACTTTTATATAGAAAAACAATATTAGAATCCTTAAATTTGTGAGACCCTAAGCGAATGATTCACTGGCTTCTACTGTAAGGCCGGTTGTGAATAAAAGTATTTTACGTTTTTAAATCAATTATATGTTATCCGACTAAGGTCAGCAATTAGGAGAAGCAGAGTGAGCGACCATTCAGGATCTCAAGTTTTCGGGATCTCAAATTCTCAAATTTCTACTTTTGGAAGTAAATAAATAATATATACAAATACTGCGAAGAAAATAGCATAAATATTATTTTCCACTGTTAGTTTGAGCACTTGTCCCTCCTTTTAAAGCGTGGGTCCGAATTCTAATTCATCTTACTTTTCCTTTTCCCCTTTCCCTTGAACTTTTTCTTATTTAAGTTCCGTGTTTTAAAAAACGTTAGGCGCTAGTCGGACGGTCGAAGAATAATCAGGATCTAGGCGGGGATTAATTGGGACCTAGGTGCTTTCCCAAGCTATTTTTATGAAAAGTTCCATTTTCAAGCTTTTCTCATAAGTAACAAATTTGATTTTGGAAAAAAATAAGTCAAACAATTTTTAATTAAATAGTATGAATGATCAAAATGTGTTGTTTAGAATCAAAATATGCAGTTCTACGAAAAGTTTACGAGAACAACTTACTGGGACAACAGCTTAAAAGCAATACCAAATAAGCTCATAATCTCTTTATTCATCTTATTTTTCCTTAAATTTTTTCTTATTTAAGTTCAGTGTTTTAAAAAGCGCTAGGCGATAGTCGAGTAGCCGAAGATTAATCGAGGCCTAGGCGGGGATTAATCGGGGCATAGTCGGACTCAGACGCTAGTCGGCAGGGTTTAGACATTAGGTGTAGTCGGGCGATGACTTTCAAAATAACGTCTAAGCAGGACATAGGCGGACCTAGAGAGGAACTTTTAAAACAGTGTTTAAATTTCCTTGCTTAAACTAAATAATTCAACAATAATGCTTTGAATAATGTATTCTTTTAATTAAGTTATATTTTTCCTTAGTAAATCAAAGACTTTTATCTTTTCTACAGAGGATGTTGTATTATATTGACAATGATGCTACAGCGCATGCCAAGCACTGCAATGCACCATAACTTTAATTAATAACTAATTAATGTAAATTAAACGCAATAAATTGAACAAAATTAATTTAAATTACTTTCCAATCAAACAAAATTAATTGAAACTACTTTTCATTTCCATTGTTGCTCTATTTACTCCTCTAATCATTCCACTCTCTCTTCTTTATTATTCCCAAATCAGGAAAATGTTTATCGTTTTTGTGATATCTCTTACTAATTTATGATTTCTTTTGAAAATGTTCTAGGTTTTTGTTTCTGTCATTTGATTATGAAGTTCTCAGGCTCTCTATTAGTTCCATCACCACCTATAATCTCTCGGTCTCTTTGTGCACTCTCATGACAGCCACTAATCCATAGGAGTATTGAATCACATGGAATTAGAGAATCTGGATCAATTTCCCTTGAATGGGGTGAACTTGTGATACCCAATTCATCTCAAGTCATTCAATATATGGTAAGAGAGCCAATATCAGTAGAGACAACCATTTCCTATACTATACAAGGATTTTAATCAGATCAACTGATGTAGATTAAATGATTTCTGGTAATTTGCAGCATACATTGATGATTCGTTCACAAGCAGAGTTCCGAAAGTTTCTTGCCTAAATATATGTTTATGATAAAAAGTGTGAAGATTTTATTCAAATCAATATATTAGAGATTTTTTTTACATGTATAATGAGTTGCTAGTAGGCTAATTGTTTATGTTATAAAGGTAGAGATTAGAATTAGATTAATTGTATTGTAATAGATAAA